>CAJNJA010103229.1:0-18578 GCA_905231915.1 Symbiodinium necroappetens
ACTCAGAATAGCCATATACCCCAAACCCTAAACCCTAAACCCTAAACCCTAAACTCTGAACCCTAAACCCTAAACCCTATAAACCCCTAAACCCTAACCCCTAAACCCGAACCCCTAACCCCTAAACCCTGAACCCTAAACCCTCTAAACCCTAAACCCAAAGCCCTAAACCCTAAACCCTGAACCCAAAGCCCTAAACCCTAAACCCTTACCGATGCAAAGCTTTTCGAGTTGACGGCCTCAAATTTTTGGGGGCTTCGGATCTTCGATCACTTGTTGCTCGGATGAAAGGTTAGGGCTTACGGGTTAGGGCTTAGGGTTTAGAGCTTAGGGTTTAGGGTTAGGGTTTAGGGTTTAGGGTTTAGGGTTTAGAGGTTAGAGTTTAGAGTTGAGGGTTTAGGGTTTCGGGTTTGCTCCGAGCTTAGCAATAGGGAAGGGGAGAGGATCTATCTGTCTATCTATCTAATTATCTATATTCCTTGTTTGTACTTGTATCCAGGATGTCGAACAAGCCTAGACAAGAATCGCAAGTGACTAAGCCGGTGACGAACACTCCACACTCTGCTCCAACTATATAACATTATAAACCTTACGCCTTTAATCACCCTAAACCCTAAACCAGAAGTGGGGCCCCCAAAGCGCTGAACCCGCACCAGAACCCCGGAGCGCTCAAGCTTGTGTGCATCTTTTTTGGCACTCCCACAGAGCTTGCGTAGTTGGACCGCACCATCGCATAAGTTTAGGATACTACTGGTATCATAGTAGATACTTCGGCCCCAAAGTACCTATGTCGGGACTATAGTTCGAGGGCAAAGTATATGCGATGAAGGTACGTGGACCCCGTCTAGCGGCACAGCAGGAGGCATTAATTACAGAGGAGCTGGTTCTGCGCGCAGCAGAACCAGCATTCAAGCGAAAGCTGGCTCCTCAAGCTTGAAGCGATACCCAAAACTCCAAAGAATCGTACCTCATGTTGATGACGAATTGGCGTTTGCATGTTCAAGGGCTCCGGTGCAAGTGTTCTGACGATCGGATTTCGGAGTATCTACACTTAGCAGGTTTGCAATACAAACTTTCTAGGATCGAGGGTCTGTAGGATATATATGCGAGTTTCTTGCGCTGGTGATCCCAATGGGAAATACACAACACCTTCGCCCAGATGCTGCTACAACTGCACCTGAATGGGAACACTGTCTTCGATCAGCCTCCACACGTGACCTTTCCCACAGGCTCAAGACAAAAACAAGTCGCTATGATACCATGATCACATCTTATGTATGACGAAGGCGACAGGCTTGCATCTGGAGTCTACAGGCATCAGCGCCAAGACTCAACATATCCCCAAATCCAGCTGCAGTATGGTATGCGGGCCCACTGTGCCTAAAAGTATGAATCCGTTAATGCAGGTGAGGCCGGGATATCTAGGAGTGATGTCGGGTTGAGGCGAGAAGAAGCTCCAGACCCTCCAAGCTTTGGCAGCACATACTTCAGTTTTAGTTTTATGATTTGGTGGCTTTAGGTTTAAGAACCCTAAAACCTCAAATAGAGTTTTGGTGTGCTAGCTTCGTATCTAAGCCTGAACTGTATAAGCCTAAATATGCTTTACGCCATGCATCGTCTTGCCGCCGCCGCTATGACCGACCCGGACCACAGGTGCGTCCAAAGTGATGCGTCATCTGGTTCTCCACCTAATCAGGCATTTAGCGTTAATTCGAGGTCAGGCTTCATCGATGTTGTAGCGGATACAGGTTTGGGGTTTAGGATTTGACGCAGTAGCCATAGCAAGGTTGGGCCGCTTTCTAGCGAGTTGTTCGCACTAAGGTGGGCTCGAGATCATTCCGGGTTACACCGTTTCGACATTGCCACTCGGCTAACTTCTCCTGTCCTGGTAGTTTCCGAAAAACCCAGAACTTGGACTCCAAATGGCCTTCTCCTCCTTCTCAGTAACTCCCAAAGAACCCTCTTGAATGTGACCTGGGGGCTTAGCAGCTAACTTATGGTTATGTAGCAACAGCCCTGCGAGCACCTACGAGCCTATCGAAGTCCGCGGCAGGTCGGAGACACTCTCCCCGAAAATCATAGGAAGGCAGGCAATATGACTGGCAATTGTTCAGGCCTCCAATATAGGGCCGTAAAAATTAGAATAGGGCTTCGGGGTCCTTTATAGTATGATTATAGTAAGGAGCCCCCCAAGCAAACATGGTAATTATTTATAAACCCCTATCGTCCAGAATCATTCGTCTGCAGCTCACGGTGCAGGGTTTAAGGAAAAGCGCATCCTGAAGCAAACCGAAGTTGGGGAAAGCAACAGTCCCAGCCCAGAAACTCAGACCCTAAACCCTAAACCATGCAATCCTTCAACAGCAATGCTCAAATCATGGATCAGTCCGCGCAAATCCCTGCAAAGGCCCAAAGCTCCCATCCTAAACCCCAAACCCCAACCCCGAAACCCTCACCCCGAAACCCCAAACACAAAACCCGAACTAAACCCCTGAGTGCTAAACTCGGAAAGGCCTCAAACCGAAACCCCAAACCCAAACCCAAATTAAACCAAAAAATAAACCCCGGTAAGTGATAATCCCGAAACCCCAAGCCCGAAACCCAGAGCCCCCTCCGGGAAGCCCGCAATGTCAACTACGCGTTCGTCGCAAAGGATCTGATGCAGACAGCGGCGGAAGGCTCGCAATGCCTCCATCTCTTTGAACTCCCTACATTCGAAGGTTTAGGGCTTATAGGGTGTAGGAATTTGAGGAGCATCAGTTTTTTGGGGGGCCCCCCAACCACAGCTATCCTGGGGTCTTTGAAGCTTTCGAAGCCTCGACACCGGACGTTTTGGCATTTAGTTTGAAGGCTCAGGGTTGCTGGGGAGATTCAGATCGTTCTGGTGTGATTTTGGGACATCGGTTCAGCGCTGGTGTGGGGCCGTGGCATCCGATCAGAGACCAATCAGGAACCAATCAGAGACCAATTCAGGACCAAACAGAAGCCCAACATAAAGAGCACACTGACCATACCAAACCACAACGAATGCTATTTGCCCCCGAAGCAAAACAGAAAAACTCTCATTGCCCACTTTTCTGCGCAACTCATCCGGGACCCTAGACCCTCTGAAGGAATCTGACAACGTCTGCTTGACCTCGTTGGCCGTCACGGGAGCAAGCCAGTGCTTGCTTAACAGCAAAGCCTCGATCTGATCGACTCTAGCAGAGACGGTTTGCTCAGGGTTTAGGGTTCAGGGTTTCGGGTTTAAGGTTCAGGGTCTAGGGCCATTCACCAAAAAAACAGAGTAGTGTTGGTGGGGGTGAGCATGAGTCTGAACATACAGGGACTTATAAGGACTGTATCAAGGGATAAGTTTACCAATAATGCAAGCCCCTGTCAGTAGTGGGATTTGGGGTGCCTTAGGGCTCAGATAGGCTCGTGTATGGGGTTTAGTTTAGGGTTTTCAAGCTGAGTCTCTCGGAAAGCTACAAACCCCAAGCAAGGGTTCACAGAACAAGCAGGGGGTGTCTTGGTGAGGCTTAAAGCGCCCGAGAAAGCGTCTGCTCTTTGCTCTCCTTCTGCTCTTGTCTTTGAGTCCTTGCTGCTCCGTGCAGATGTGTAAATCTAGACGGTTTAGGTTTTAGGGTTTAGGTTTAGGGTTTAGGGTTTAGGGTTTAGGATCCCGTCTGGGTGCCCAAAAGCAGTACGCGCCACACTGAAGGGAGCTCAACTTCACCAAGGTCTAAGGTCCAAAGAGCCACCTGCAGACGTCATCCTTCGATGTGAGAACTCTACCAAGCCTGCGAGAAAGCAAATGCTCACCTCCGGAGCCCCCAGACTTCTTAGGGTTTAGGGTTTAGGTTTTTTGGGGGGGTTTAGGGTTTAGAGCTCCGAAGCACCTTATACCCAATGGATCGAAGCCTCGAATGCTAAGCCTAAAGCACCGCAATAATTCACAACTTCATCCCTTCTGCAGGGTGTTGGATCAGCACAACCTTATCTGGGTAGCTTTTGTTGCGAATACCTCCTGAAGTTGCTAGCCCCTGAGCTTGTGAGATTGAATGTTGGAGCACCCCTTTAATGCAGTTCGAACTCATGACGTACATTTGCATAATGTTTTTGTATCCGCGGCAGATGCCCTTGCGGTCGAGACTTGGCTGCGCAGCCATTTTTTGCACATGCATCTAACTGCTGTTTAATGCACGGTCATCATTCTCACCAGTATTTTACCACTATCATTAAACCTCCAAGTTGTTGGTATTATTTTGCCATTATGGTTTATCTTGCAATGGTATTGTTGTTACCATCGAACTTGATCAACATCATTCTTCGGGAGCAACAAGATGTGACACAAACCCGAGCGATGGCGATCTTTGTCGGAGGCAAAGACAGTTTAATTCTAGATCAGGATCCCTGTAATTATAGCTTCAGAATATTCTGGATGAAGGTAGTTCGGAGTCTCTAGCTATCCCAGAAACTGCACGAAAAAGCGTTCGACTGGCACAGCACCTGTATGACCCGCCTTACAAATCCCTATACAAAACGAAGGCATCTAAAGCGTAAACCCCTAAATCCTAAACCCCTAAAACCCCTAAACCCTAAACCCTAAACCGCTCTGGCACAAAAACTCTTCGGGATCTTCCGAGGCCCTGGCCAAGTCTTGAGCCACTTTGGGCTCCAAGGCCGTCCACGACACCTCCCACCGACTTTCTCATGAAATAGACTAGTATCTGGTTCCTTGTTGGGGATATATTAAAAATGATCATTTTTCATCCTTATTAGGGTTGTATTATAACAAAAATGTAAAATTGTGTCCAACAAGGAGCCATATAAGGCAAGAAATAGAATTGCTAACCCCTAGATTATATTTAGGTTCTGGGCTAAATCGACCCGAAATCCGAAACCCAATAGCCCCGAGGGTGCTGTAGCTCCGTTGGGATTCCGCTCTGGGGCGAACAAGGTGGGACATTCAAGTAGAAGCACTTTGAACTCGGCGGCTGTGAAGGTAGGGTCGTGAGGATGAGGAAGCTATGTATGATGCGTGGTATAAGAATACTAACAAACGAAAATATGAGCATACACATACGTAAAACTGCCATTTGCAAACAAACGCACATGTAGGTATATATATGTATATATATATACACACATACTTATCGTAGATGTGTATACATATATATATATATACACACATACACAATCAATATATATATATATAGGGACATACAAAACACAAAAACTATCAACATTGTCACATATACACAAGCACAAAGCAGGAAACCACACATATATGTGTATATGCGGCTCCGGTATATTCATGCATGTATATTTTTGTAGAGAGAGAGAGAGAGAGAGAGATAGATATATATATATATATATGTATGAATCTGAATATGAATATGAATATGAACCTGTATATGTATATGCGTATGCATGCATGTTTGTATATACATATGTGTAAGTGCAGGGGGGGGGGTAAGTATGTAGGTAGGTAGGCTGGTAGGCAAGTAGGCAGGTCCTCAGGTCGGTAGGTAGGTCGGTCGGTCGGTCCATAGGTAACTGATACATGCATGCATGCATGCTTGTAGATATGTAGGTGCTGAATTTTTGGCCATCTGTGTCATTAGAATCGACAGGAAAGGGGGGAAGGCCAAGACTGAGAGCAATCCTTAAGAAGCCTAATACTAAGAAGCACGCTTTTGGGGTTGCGAGTGCCCCAAGGGTAATTAGTTTCTTTTTGAAATTCTTCCAGAAAGATTCAAGCCTACAGATCAAAGGCTTCAAAACTCTAACCCCGAAAAGCTGTCCTGCTCCCTAGACCCCAGGTTTCAAGGTCCAGAAGCCGTTCAGAGTATGGATTTTGGGACGTGGCACCATACTATTTGGGTACTCGGACCCTCTGGGTATGTGATCTAGTACACAGAGTCGGGCTGCGGCGGCCCGAGTGAAGCGAAGTGCCGGAAACATCGAGTGAAGAGTAACCAATCACGAAACTCATGATGCTTTGCTATCTTTTCGGGGTTTAAGGGTTTAGGGCTTAGGGTTTTGTGTTAGTCCTTGACACTTTGATGTTTGGTATTCTGCTAGCAACAGAATGCCTGCAACCGCGGTCATGATACCAATACTGATAAGAATGCATAAAAATGCTACCACTAACAATAAGGAGAGAACATATTGCTGACAAATAGTGTAGTAGTTGTTTCCCTCATGAATACCAGTAAACAGAGCACAAATAAAAGCAATAGGAACAAAAAACAGATGCTGACGTAGCCGACATCCTCAGAGTTGACTCCCCCTCGGACGGCCTGCTCCAGCATTTCCTGTGCCAACAGCGATGAAGACTGAAGGTCGAGAGATGCAGGGTTTAGGGCTTAGGGTCTAGGTTCCCCAGTAACCCCTTAATCATAACTCAATAAGGGATACCCTTTTTCCTCATATTCGGCTTTAATAAGGAGACCCCCAAATAAAAAGGGCAAAAGGGTACTACTGGGGAACCTAGGGGTAGAGTTTCAAGAGTAGCCCAAGTCAAGCTCCAGGCGTTTCTGATGATGTTAGGACCGTCATCGTTAGCGCAGTAAAAGTAAGGAACACATCAGAAGACAGGGTTTAGGGTTTAGGGTTTCTGTCTGAGCTTGACTGTCAGGTATGCTTTGAATATTGGGTGGTCGCTAGGCTCGGGCTTTCGGAAGGAGTTGAAACAGGCAAGACTACCTCATTCCACAACACGAAAGTATTTACACCGACCCCTCGCTGCGATCTATACATCCTTTGCCGTCCTGTCTGTTCTGGCAAAAAAACTCCTCTTGGGCCCCTCAGGCTGAGAAAACAAAGTGTTAATACACCGGCTCCTCAACCCTAAACCCTAAAGCCCCCTCATTACTGGGGGCCTTAATACTTAGAATAGGGTTTGGGGTATATTGTACTATAATCATAATAAGGAACCCCCAAAACCCTATTCTAATTATAAAGCCCCCTCATTAACCCTAAATGAAAAAACAACCCCCAGTTTTTCTGCACATCCCCAGGCATGAGCTACATCCTTCCCGCGAAGCCTCAAACGGCCACAAACGGGCCCTAACCAAAAACACAATCGCTAACTGGGATTTGCCACTGCTCCCCCCTGCCGCCACTACGACGGGAACAGTAAAACTACGAGATGTTGTGCATTGAACAAGGAGTTCTCGGCTCTTCAGTAACCCCCTGAACAACCAAATATATACTTTTCAAGGCTAGTTGTAATATACTAGGAACCCAGGAACCCAAAATGCAAAAAAGTATGCTACTGAGCAGCCTAGAGTTTGTTCCAAGGCTTTAGTTGTACAACGACAAGATAAGAGAGCTGAACCCCGAACCAGAAGGGTGTAGGGTTTATCGGACTTATAGGGTTTAGGGTTCAAGGCTAGGGGTCAAGGGTTTATAGGTTTTATGGGGTTTACGCGCCCGACCAAGCCTTGTAAGCCGCTCGCTCTTTCCTGTGGAACCTCAGTGATGGTGGCTGCGGCTTCAATAGCAGCCCTAAGCCCTAAACCCTAAACCCCAAACCCTAAACCCTAAAACCAAAAAACCCTAAACCCCTAAACCCTAAACCCTAAACAGTGAGGCACTGGGGACTGTGAGCTTCGTGCTGCTAACACACCGATGGGACCAGAATTTGAGTGCTACTGTTGATAGTATAAATCCCACATTACCTTAAGGACCCTAAACTATGGGAATTATGGGATATTCCTTATTATGGGTAGTGCAGGGTTTATATCATCAACCCTTCTGAATTGTTTCTGGAGTAATTACTGGTCTCTCTGTCCCTCCCCTCGACCTCGGAATGGCCGTCTTCAAGAGTCCTTAAACAAAAACCTTAAAACCTAAAAGCGCGCAAAACCTTAAAAAGCCTTATAAACCTAGCAACCTTTAACCCCCAAAAAAACGCTACAGATCGACCTTGGCACCTTATTCGATCCTGTGCGTGGGATGCGTGGGAGAGCCGACTGTTCGAGGGAGCACCTGTGTCAGCGGAGCAAGCTGGATGTGTAAGCTCCCTTCTAGTCCTAGGCTCCAAAGTAGTTCCTTTTTGTGGTTTATGCTTAGGTTCCTATAAGGTAACCCCCTAAAAGGAACTACTTTGGAGCCTATGAGTAGTCCTATCTATGGTGTATAGGCCTTACGGCCGCCGTCCTCGTGCTTGCATTGACACGGCATTCCCTGAGCCCTTCGACTTGGATTCGTGAACATAGGGCAGGCTGTTTACAACAGAGCCTGCAAGCCCTGAAAACACGAAGATCTCTGCACGCCCCTGCTAGTCCGCATCGAGTCCTGCTGACTTCTAGGCCTAGGCCTAGGCTGCAAATCATCAGCCATCTAGGCTTACCGATTGATTTTCGAAGCCATGGCGACTGCTACAATGCTTCCGAAATTGTGGGACAAGCCTCAGGCATCGGAAAAGTAAACGTTTTCAGGTCTTGCAGACGATGAGTAGACACGGTGGCAGCATCACAGCAAGAACAGTAATGGCTGAAACTGTCGAAGCTCCCAGACGGACAGGTGGTGAGTCTCCATTAAGACGAAGATAGCGAGCCAATCTCGCTGAAATGCCCTGCTTTCCACGAAATTCCAGAGTCTCACTAACCGCCCACCCCAAACCTCGAGTGCTAGCTGTTCCAACACGGATATTACATTCACTGCCCTGGACACTTCGGGACGTTTTGTCCTTCAGCTGGCTTCCATATCGAGTCGAGAGAGTCTTTTCATGGGGGGGGGTCAACTTTTCAACAGGCTGTGCATAGGGCTTTGGGAGGTTTTGATCTAGGAGTGCAAAGATGCGACATCATTAATTAGAATAGGGTTGTGGGGCATATTCTAAACCCTAAACCCTAAACCCCAAAACGGATAAACCATATTATCCAGATCTCCATATTACTCGGAAGCGGCAACAAACTCAGGGGAGCTGGCCGTCCCAAGTGAGCTCTAGAAATTAAGTTATGGGTTTAGGGTTTAGGGTTTAGGTTCAGGGTTTAGGGTTGAGGAGTTTAGTGTTTGGGAATTCTGAGTCTGGTGCAGCAGACGTGTTTTCCACATCTTCACACTGTACTGCCACAACAGCGAGCCTGCTCGGCTCCCCGGGGATCCACGCGACGACCACACTGCCCCGCATACTCCCAGCAAATCTCTTACCCCAAGGCTTTGGGAGGCCAGCATCGTGAGGCGCTGTAGCTTCAGAAAGAGACGTGAGACCAAGAAGCTACGTCTGCAAAGTGAGCTGATACGGGCCGGTCTCTTGACAATGCTGCCAAAGCGTCGCACGTCCGCCATTTTCGAGGCCTTCTACATTTCCAGCCAATCGTCCGCACCGATCAGATTACGGCGTCTTTCGACGGAGGAAGAAAAGAAGCGACACGACATATCCGCTCATCCCAACGAACAGCAGGTTCCAAGCTGCACGTAGGAACTCTTCAAGCCTCTGGTGTGCCTCCAAAATAGCCGTGGTATATGTACGAGCTTTGCTTTCTGACGGCTCCTGCTCTTCAGCAGCATGCGACGCAGGTACAGCCAAAAGGGCTGCAGAAGACTGGGAGGCCGATACCGGGGAAGACAGTGCAAGTGAATCGTGCGATGGCGGCGCGGCGAATTCCGTAGATGCAGATGCCGATGAGGACCAACTGGATGAAGAGGATGAAGATCTCACAGACGAAGAGGAGGTTGATCTGCTAGATTCACTCGACGAAGAGGAAGTGTCAGACGTCATCGATGCGAGGGAAGGCATCAGCAATACAGAAGACCCTGTTGAAGTCGAGGAAATCATTGAGGAGGAAGATGAGGAGGATGCTGTCAAAGATGACCGAGAGCTCGATGATGAAGAGGCCTGCGACGGGTATCCCAAACGGAGAGTGTGAGAGAGAGAGAGAGCGACACATCCCAGAGAAATGGTGACTACCTCAATTCAGATGCAAACAGCACTACTGATTACCAAACCTTTCAGTGCCCTTGTTGCGATCAGCGTTGCTTCTTTAAGAGTTAAGTCTATACTTCGGAATTGTTTGCTGGCGAAATGGAGGGGTGCACTTGCAATGACTGTTCGTGGCTGACTTGGCATGCACTACACCGATGAGCCGCTTTCTCCCTAAGCCCTAAAACCCTAAAACCCTAAGCCCTAAAACCGTAAAACCCTGAAACCCCTGGACCCTAAACTCCCCTGTTTTTTTTTGTCTCGCCTTTGCCCAGCTCCTCTCCCCAGGGCTACAAGAGCAAAGCACATGCTGGTGCTTGCAACGACAGCGATGACCACAGCGGTTTAGGGTTTAGGGTTTAGGGGCTAAGACATTGAAAGTAATAAACATAAAGAGACTGACAACACATACCGGTAAAGTTATAACCTGCGATTACCATTGCAAATGTGGCCGCTACTGCTGCTGATTCTGCTGGCACTGGTCTTCTAAGTGGGTGGGGAAACGCGTGCAGTGCAGCTGCAAGATACTGACAGTAGGTATGTGAAGTCACTGGTATGCACCTTCCCTCCTACATCTCCATGCCATACAAGGCCCTAACTGCAGCAACTCCAGGGTTGATCCTTTGCTGTAGAAACTGCGATCTTCGAACCCGTGCAGGGACCCCAGCAAGGAACACAGCACAGCGCAGACTTCACTCTTTGTGACACAAAAACCTTTCGAACCTGACGGTCACAGAATTAATTAGAGTGCAGATGCCTCGTCTTCCGTTGTCCGGTGATCCTGGATGTTCTTGATGACCAGGAACAATGCGAGGTTCTGCGCATCGAGAACAGCATTCTGCCGAGAACGCGCCTTCAAATTTAGCTGGGAACGTTGGGCCTGTAAAAACTAGGGTCGGGCAAGATTCAAATACTGGAACGCGATTCAGAACAACATCCGGATGGTCAGAAGGCCCGAGAAATGGATGATGCCAGGGGAACACTTGAGCCGCACCTCTGATGTTGATTCTTGGCACTAGAATGACTGGAACGGAAACTTACATGGCGGGCAACAGTGGTTCGAATCAGTTTCAAGCAGGCTATTCCGGACACTGGAAGACGAAGACATAAAGATAGCGACAGCAACGATCCAGTGATGATAATGTTGCTAACAGCACAGCTGATTAGTAGGCCTGAGAACAACGACCATCATGACAACACGGGATCCCCCTAACACCTAAACCTATACAGTAAACCCCAAAAAGTTGGAAACCGAATTAAGGACAATTTGTGCTAGGATTCCCTATAAATTACTCTTGAGGATTGAGGCTATTGGGGTTTACACTTTTGGGCTCATCCAGGTTCGCATCAGGGGTTGAGGATTCCACGGGTTGAAGGATTTAATGTTGGGCCTTATAATAGTTCGAATAATAGGGTGCTGGGGCTTTCCCTAGTATACTTGTAATATGATCTACCCCCAAAACCCTATGCTAATTATGAAGGCCCCTATATTATGCTCAGGGTGCAAGTGTTTTGTTTGGAAAGTCTCGGGTTCTCCTTTCTCCTAAGAGCCCAATACCCTTAAACTGAGGGATCTACCTGTAACCAGGCCTTATGCCATACGCTCCTTAGGAGTGCCTTTTTGGGATTACCTTATAGGAGTCTAAATATACACCACAAAAAAGGAACTACTTAGGAGCCTATGGGTACGCCATACGATTTAGGCCATGCGAATTTAAGAGTACTTAATATTTGAGGTATATGTTCCTTGCTTAAAGGTCTTGCGCTCTCTGGGTTCAAGATGCACCCCACCTTCCACGCATTGAAGAAGCTCTCCGATTTCCATGCATTGAAAGCTGACACCAAGCTGCGATCCAGCTCCGTTGTCTCCAGAGCATTGCAGTCTGCCATGTGCGACGGTGGGCTGCCGAAAGCTCCCGTTGCAAGCACGACCGAGTAAATATCAACATCTGGAGGCTTCTCAAAGCTAGGGCCCAGCTATCCCTCACTTTAGCTTACAAGCCAGGGCTTGTATCCCAGGCAGTAGTCTCATGTCTGATGCCACGTCTCTTCCAGGTATAAAGATTCCCTAAACCCGGCACGTGCATAAAGTCCAATGTAGCGAACCAATGGCGAAGCTGCGCGCCACAACAGAGCAACAAGTTGACACCGGTGCATGCGGCAGCTGTCAACCGTAAGCCCTAAAAAGTAAGGCCACGCGACTTTCTTGAACCACGCACAGTAAATGGAGGCTGACCAACATTTCAAAGCGAAACTGCTCCAAACAACAATACTGTTCTAAATCTCAAACTTGGCGAATCTGAAGCCTTAATTAAGCTACATGCCCCATACTGCCGGGTACACGATTCGGGTTTCAAGTCAATGCTCTTTGACCGCCCCTTTTCCTCCGGAAGCAGCCGGTGCTTTCGGGCTAAGTGATTTGGGGTTTAGGGTAGCTGAAGAGGTTGAATGCCAACAGTTCATAGGTCCCAAGGTTTCGGATCAGCGTGTTTGCATTTCCTGTCTAGTCTTGCCGAATTCAGATTCAGTCTGCAAAGACAATTTCTCAGGTGAGCTTTCACTTAAGGGCCAGTGAACAAAACCCTATACCCCGAGCCCTAAACCCGAAACAAAACAACTCCCTGCCAGGAATCCGAAACTATAGCCGCTCCAAAACCCTAAACTCGTATAGCCCTAAACCCGAAACCTGTCGGCCGACACTGTCGTGTTTTGAGCATCCGGCGTCGGCGCCTCGCACGGTCTCAATGACTCAAAGACCGACTACTTAGCAAGCCTTATGTAAGTTCTGGAGGTGTGTGTGTGTGTATGTATAGGTAGGTCGGTCGGTCGGTCGGTCGGTCGGTCGGTCGGTCGGTAGGTAGGTAGGTAGGTTAGGTAGGTAGGTAGGTAGGTAGGTAGGTAGGTAGGTAGGTAGGTAGGTATATGCCCGCCATCAATCAATCAGTCAACAAATCAATCAATCAATCAATCCAGCATGCACTGATGTGACAGTACATACATACCCCCAAGCCACCACCACACCACAAAACACCACAGGGCGGGGGTGGGGGGGAGAGGGGGGCTTACCTAACCCAAAACCCACCACCACACCACAGGGAGACGCGGGGGGTTAAACAACCCCACCACCCACACCACAGGGGGGGAGGTGGCCCGGGGGAAGCGGGGGCGGTCGGGAGACCTGCACCATAAATAGATACCTAGGTTTATAGATCATATATATACATATATGTATATTGATAGATAGATAGATAGATAGATAGATAGGTAGATAGATAAAGATATAGATATAGATATAGATATAGATATAGATATAGATATAGATATAGATATAGATATAGATATAGAAGAATATATAATATAGATATAGATATTAAATGTACAGATGTAGACAGATATATAGGTTTGTAGATTTCTAGATACGTAGTTATGTAGAGATATCTAGATTCAGACATCTGTTAATGACCATACGCTATTATGTATATGTACACACACACGCGCGCAAATACAAATACACGAATACATGTGTATGTACATATATATGTATATGTGTATATATGTACATAAACGCATTCTTTATGTACATTTATACACACCCACGGGGCATAAACGTTTAGAAGAGGCTTGCATACATGTGTGCGTATGTGTATACATATATATATATATGTATATATATGCATGCAGACATGCGTACATATGTGAATATGATGTATATGTATGTACATACATACACACGCACGATCCCCAAGTCAGACCCAGATCATGGATCATGGGTATACATAGTATGTACATTCTTTTGGCTACTGTATACAGAAATTAAGCACAATACACGCATTTTGTAAACTCAGTTCTGCTTTGTTCTGCCCTATGCTTAAATATGCAGGCATGCATGCATGCATGCATGGATGGGTGGATAGATAGATTCAGCGATGTGTGCCTGCTTGTGTAAATCGAACTTGCTACAGAACGAGTACGAAGCCATATGCACAATATAAAATGTGTGTGTGTGTATGTATGTATGTATGTATGTATGTATGTATGTAAGTAGGTAGGTAGGTAGGTAGGTAGGTAGGTAGGTATGTATGTATGTATGTACGACGGTCCAAGGCCCGTAGCAGCCGCTACGCAAGTATGTAGGTGTGTGTATGTACATATACATGGTATGTATATATATATATATATAAATATACAACTAATTCAGTAGATAAATAAAAAAAGATATGTGAAATTACTATGTTTATGTATTCACCCATATTCATTCACACGTATTGTTGTGCATGCTGAGTGTGAGTAT
Source organism: Symbiodinium necroappetens (assembly GCA_905231915.1). Lineage (NCBI taxonomy): Eukaryota > Dinophyceae > Suessiales > Symbiodiniaceae > Symbiodinium > Symbiodinium necroappetens. The sequence continues at coordinate 14,211 of CAJNJA010103229.1, forward strand.
AGCACAGATAAATATGTATGTCTGTTATGTATATATATATATAGATAGATAGATATAGGTGTGTATTCGTATTTCGGTATTTATAGGTGCACATGTATACGCGGGTGATTTTTGATATATCTGTAAATCGAGGATGTGGCCTGAAATTCATTTAGCGCATCTCGACGGTTTAAATAAATACCCCCGACATATATATATATACACACACACATAAGTACAGACATACATATAGACGTACATACCAAAAAAACAAACAGTCTTTCAACCAACGCACAAGCTCGAGTGTTTGCTCCAAGGCTGGACCCTGGCCCCTAGACTAAATCCGAATCAGCACAGTGTTCTAATAGTATTGCAAACAGCAACAGTGCTATGGGGGCGTTCAAAGTGAGAATAGGGTGCTGGGGCTTAGATGGGTTCTTATTCGAGTGCAGGTATACAGGAACTTTAACGAAATAGATTAGATACGAATGTCTATGACAGAGGCACTAATCCGGAGTGGAGACCATCAAGACGGTACAATCCATGCGAAAAACCGCGAGTACTCCAAACAGGCGACTCAGCAGAATCTTCCTAAGTAGCTGGTGATCCCAAATGTGGCGTGTCAGCATCACGACTCGACAGAAACCCAAAGCCACGGTGTACAACCCTAAGCCCTAAACCTAACTTTAAAAACTACAAAGCCCACATCGTGCGCCCGGTTGAAAGTTCACACGAAGCCCTTGCCCTTAAAAACCCTAAACCCTACACCCTGAAAACCCTGAGCCCTAAACCCTGAACCCAAGCCTAAAGCCTGAACCTGCACGGGCAAATGCACCCTAATCTAGGGACCCTCGGAAGTAGACTAGGGTTTAGGGTTTAGGGATTACTTGAGGTATGGAATAGGGTTTAAAATCATATCAAGTTAAGTCTATATAACTATAAAGCCTATTCTATACGTTGACTTCTAAGTTATTAAGGCTGATTAAGGAATCTTGAGGCACAGTACTGGTGATGATCTAGGCGCCTGTATTTTAATCCTAAACCCTCCCTCTCAGACAGGGCCTCACGCTGCTCCAGAAACCGTTCGGCGAGGCGATCAACGAGCTGCGCCTGGTTCTGGTGGTGTCAAGGCTTAGGGCTTGGGGGCTTCGCTCTTAAAGCTTTAGGGTTTTAGCGCTTAGGGGGGATTCAGGAGGCGTGGGTTCGGCGCGCAGGACTCCAGGAATACAAGTAATGCCTGAAGATTGGTGTAGAAAGTCTTCGTGAACCCTACCTAAACCCTAAGCCCTAAACCCTAAATCCTAAAAACCCTAAACCTAAACCCAAGAACAGCACCTGTACTCTACTGGGAGCTTTAGGAATCGATCTGCAGACTTCGAGGGTGAACGGAGGGTTTAGGGTCTGATATAGGAGCCTTCATAATCAGCATCGGGTGTTGGAGTTTTGGGTTTAGGATTTAGGGTCTGATATAGGCGTCTTCATAATTAGCATAGGGTTTGGGGGTTTAGGGCTCAGGAGTTTGGGTCCAAAATAGGGGCCTTCATAACTAGCATAGGGTTTTGGGGTTTAGGAGTTAGGGTCCAAAATAGGGGTCTTCATAACTAGCATAGGGTTTGGGGTTTAGGGTTTAGGAGTTAGGGTCCAAAATAGGGGCCTTCATAACCAGCATAGGGTTTTGGGGTTTAGGATTTAGGATCTAATATAGGGGCCTGAATAATTAGCATAGGGTTCTGGGATAGATTATGCTCGAATTATGTCAAGGAACGCTCCCAAAAATAGTATAGGTAATTAGTGAGGCCCCTACAGTAGGTGTTTATATAGGGCGGCGGTATGTCAGGGTTCAAGGTTGTAGGGTGTTTACTTTAAGGGTTCAGGCTTTTGGCCGTGGCCTTTTGAATTTGGCTTTGGGGCTGTAGATGCATGGCCCCCGGGATTTCAGTTCAGGGTTGTTCGATGTGAGCCGCAGCTGTTCGCTACTGCTGGAAATGAGCGTGTCTGCTCAAAGTAATAGCCTTTATCAGCATACTAGCTGTAAGAACGATAACAAGCGTAGTAAACATGGCAATCAAGAAAACACGAATAATAACAACCGGTTCAGGTCTCAGAGTGCTTAGCCTACCCTCTGAGTCCAAGGCTGCAGGCCTTTGTGCTTTTGGGGCTTGGGCCAGGGGCTTGGGTTCAAGGTTTCGGCTGTCGGGGTTAAGGCTGCTAGGGGCGATGGGCTGTGCTTGTTCAGGGTGTGCTCGAGGCTTCACGTTTAACATGCCACCGTGAACAAGACCCTCTGACCCTCAAATCCCTAAGACTTCAACCCCCAACCTCCAGAAAACGCGATCAATCCTAAAGTTCCGTACAGAAGCATCAAAACCAAACCCTGTAAGCGGCACCTCCATGCCAAGGGCTAAAGAGCCCCGCCCGCCACCGAAGGCGGCACCATAGCTGGCAGGAGCCAATGCAGCACCTTAAAGGTGTGGCGAAGGCTGGTAGCTGAGACGTTGTCATTGGGTGTTCGTAATAGCTTCTAGCTGAGAGAAAATTCTTAAATTTTGAAGCTTTGAAGCTTAATAATAGTATTCTAGGGTTGCTTTGGAGCCTCTGTTAAAGCATTCAAACCACAACAGGCAGCGGGGGGAGTGCATGCTTTTCAGCTTTCAGAAGCTTGAATAGCTTGTGGGAGTGAGCTTCGGATGCCGGTTTGTTGTGGGGGGACTTCGGGTCCAGGGTCTGGATTTTAGGGTTTAGGGGTAAACACCTCACTCCTGGATGGAACGTCGGAAAGGTCAAGCAGTTCCGACCTGTATTTTAACCTTGACTGGACTGCCTGCTGAGCGAAGACACCCTACAGGAGTTGACGGAGCACAGTGTGAGGCCCTAAACCCTAAACCCTACAGCTCGAACAGTCTTTATCATAGGTATGTAAGCCTTAATTCATTCGCAAGCAGATGGCAATTTGAGTGTTGTTTTAGCCAAATTCCCGCGAATGAGTCGCCATATTCCCACGAACCCGGCCCGTCGTTGGAATCTGGCGACTTCTTGGTTGGAATTTGAAATCGCCAAATTCCAACGAAGAGACGTCGACCGGGACTTCGCTGAAAAATTGATATTTCGATGGTCATTCGTTGGAATATGGCGATTTCGACGGCTAGGGTTTGGGTGTTACAAGTAGGGTTCAGGGACTAGGGCTAGGGTTTGGGGTTTAGGTCCTAGGCTTTGGGTCTAAGGATTTACAGTCTAAGGCTTAGGGGCTTTGGGTTTAGAGCCTAGGTTTTGGGGCTTAGGGTGTAGGCTTAGGGTTTTGGGGTTCAGGGTAGAGGTTTCTATAACCCACTTAATAAGCTCATATTCAAAATATCCGTGCTCGTTTAAATCACCCCTTGGGATTACATTTTAGCAAAGTCTAGCACGTATGAACAAAACCTGACGCGTACTAAATCCTAGAGCCTGTTTGGCAGTTTTAGAATGTGCTGGTGACTCTTTATAAGAAGATCAGTACAATGATAGCAACGATGGCGATATTGAAAATAAGAATGATGTTATGACTATGATTATCAACTGTCTCCGTCGTCGTATTATTATTGCCATGAACTTCAAACTCCCTAACCCGAAGCACTAAACACACACAGCCCCTTGAAAGAACTCAGTTCCCAACCGATGGGCGCTTGCGTGATAGCAGCCCCATGGACCGGGGAGACCTCCCAGCTTCCAAGGATTTTATAGGCGCCATAAAAAATCGAGCAAGGTTTGGAGGCATATCTCACGGATTTTATAGGCGCCATAGTACTTCGAACAAGGGTTTCAGGCATATTTCAAGGATCTTGTAGGCGCCATAAACAAAAATCGAACAAGGTTTGGAGGAATATATTTCACTGGGATTCTACTAAGTAGCTTCAGGGCTAGCGTCTTCAAGTTCGGGATTGAAGGATCCCCTAAAACCTTAAAACCCTAAACCATAAACCCTTAAAGCCCTAAACNNAACCCTAAACCCTAAACCTGTAAACAGAAGGTCTTGCATTGGGGAGTGTAGGGTTCGGGCCTGAGGCGATCGAAACGGTTTGAGTGCACCGAAGGCTCAGTTTGTATGTGATCGGGGAGATATCAAGAGTTGCAGGTACCTGGCTGTAAACCCACTAAGCAGCTGTGAGCCTTCGGCCGTTTAGTCCCAGGCTTCGGGAGCGAGTAAGCTGTGTAAGGCCCTGGTCGATAGAGTAGGGTCTGAGGGGGTATGTCAAGCTAGAGTTATGTTCGGGGGTTTAAGCCGTCGTCTTGGCCAACAGAGCTTGTCTAAGCTTAGGGCCGGGTGTCTTGGTTCGTGTCGGAAAGCGCTGATCCGGACCTTGAGCGTTTTTTAGAGAGCTGAGGGTTTAAAGCTCCGGGGGGGGGGGGGGGGGA
>CAJNJA010103240.1:8532-18577 GCA_905231915.1 Symbiodinium necroappetens
TGCATGCATGCATATATGTATGTACGTCGGTATGTACCCATGTACGCACGCACCAAGGTCGACATACATGGACAGGCAGACATCCTAAAACAGGATCGAGCTCTGCATTGACTTTTTTTCGTGTACACTGCTAGTGCATACGCGGTATTCATGGGACTGCCTTGGAGTGTATGCATGTACAGATCAATGGGGCCACGCTTGGAGGAGTCTCCTTCAAGTCAGGTGTCTGTTCTGATTTAAGATAGACAAAAGCATTTTGAAAATTCCTGAGTGGAGTTCAGGAAAACTGCGAAAACAAGACTGTGGCGGACGGGGTATACTCTCGAGTTACGAAAAGATGGTTAAGCGGTGACGAATACCCTGCCACCCACAACAATGCTAGCGGCGGCCAGATGAATCTTCCAGACTTGCCTGGGCATGCCTCCCTAATTAAACTCGCAACAAGATAAAAGAACAATGGATCACTGTTGCAGAATCTGCAAAAAGCCCCAGAGTACTACGATGGGAGGCTTTACAAAGCAGCGCATCAAGACTGACGGTTGTGATTCTGGTCCGTCCATGACTAGGCAATCATGCTTAACATTATGTATGTTGTGCTGGTGAGGATGATCAGCATCACGGCAGTCTCGTGATTAGCAAGAGGAGCAACATAGTCATCGTGATCATAGCGATGAAGCAGTTGAAGATGATCGCAACGCCATCATGATGATGATTAATCATGATGATGATAATGATGTTGTTGTTGATGGCGATGATGTTGGGAGGGCTGGTCACCAAAATGAGTATGCATTGCATTCACGAAGGTGGTGATGCTGACTTTCACGAAGGTGGTGATGCTGACTTTCGCGATGCGGGCTGTGATGATAATTGCCTTGGTGATGCTGTTGATGTCATCGGTGTCGATAGCCTTCACTGCGACAGTGCGGGCTAAAATGCCGAAGACGACACAGAAGGTGATGATTAAGAAGGCGATAGTATGATAAAGGCAAATAGTGCTGACAAGAGCAATGGTGGCGATGATGATGGCAGCTGAAGATGTCGGTTGAAAAAGGCCATGGCGGCATTCTGCTTTTTTGATGATAATGCTGATGACGCCGTAATGATGATGAAAATGACGATATGATGATGACGATGACCCTGGGTCACGCACGGTGTTCGTTCTCCTCATCACCATCATCATGATTTTGCTATGCTGTCATCTCCACCACCATCACAGCCGTCAGTATCGCAATCAACGTCAGTGCTGTAATAGGGCCCATCAAAACTGAGTAGTGATGGCATCAACAGCATGAACAGTCGTACCGACGCTTGCCAGGCAGCAGAAGAAAAAACGTCATACTGGCAACAAGTGTAGCAGTAGTGCAACACAGCTGATTGAAAACGGCACTAAGAGCCAAGTTGGCAGTAGTAGAGCGTTTCATGCAGCCAACAAACAGACAAGCACGACTGTGGTGGGTGGATGAGGAGGCATTCCTGGAACACTCGTATCGCAAGCCGCGGCATGTCGCTGGATACGCTGTTTCTGCACACGCAGATGTGATGTTGAACACCGCTTCCGTGGCGGAATACATCTCGACAAATATCCTGGACATGCCGAGGCGCAGTGGTTAGTCCTACATCTCGCCAGCTAGAACCGCACCGCCACATACCCTGAGGAAGCTAGACGTTCAGGATTAGACACCCCGGCCCTGCTGGATATGCTACCTGGTGCGATGCCCAGCCCAACACTGTTTCCACTGAAGCTTGTCAAGCTTCCGGAAATGTGAGGAAGGCCAGCGGAGTTTGGTTTTGCCTTCCAAGGCAGGTGCGGCTCGGGTTTGAAATGAGTGATGTGAAGCAAGGGCGTATCCCAAGGTAGCCTGCGGCTACATTGGCTACAGCCTACCTAACTCAATGCGCCAAATGGCACGGAAGCTTGCAGCCTGCGCTGTCTCGTGTCGGTGCGTTAAATTCACGATGCATGGACGGGAGCGCAAGCAGCAGCCTGGACTTCTTGCATGGAGTTCGGGTTAATCGAGGAGTTGTCTCCTCTTTGTCCGGAAAACATGCCCGCCGAAAACTGGCGAGTGTATCGCCACCAGATAGAGAGCGTTCCAGTGACCAGCAAGGACAAGATGATGTGTGATAGCTGCTAGATGCAGCACATTGCCGCTAATGCGGTCGCAGCAGGAATGCTTGCAGCTCGTTGTGCAGATGGTCGCGGGTGAAGCCCTTGTTTAGACCTGTCAGTAGAGCATTAGAAAGTAGCCGCGAGTACGACGGACGCCATGCAGAAGGGCAACATCTCGGGTACTGTTTAGGGCTTCACGGAAAGTTTCTCTCAGACTCAGTTTGCCTCGGGCAAGCGAAGCTTGTCCATGATCACTTGCTTGGGCCCTGCGCATCCTTCCATGGCATGACGGAACAGAAGCATATGATCCAGCGCACTGCCCAAAGCGCCTTGCATCGCTTACAGAAGCTGCGGGTGGGTAGTTGCCGCAGGGGTAACAGACTCAGTCAATCGGCTTGTCTCAATGTGTCACAGAAAAGGTCCGGTTCCTAATCCATGCTGGCCTTTTGCCCTCAACGAGGGCGAATAGAAGTGAAAGTGCTTCGTTCTCGCACGAGTAGCAAATGCGCTACATTCGCAGCTTGTGAGTTCGTCACTGGCAAGCACGGGCTCCTAGAAGTGATAGCGCTGCAGCATGCCTGGCTAAACGTTCGCTCGGCGGCGCCTTTGCATTGGCGGCGTAGTAGAGGCGCGCAGGACTTCCCTAAATGTGCAATCCAGACACCTCCTCAAGTTGAGAGTTGTGGGAGTAGCTTATTGGTTGAGACGAGGGAGCGGCAACTACAACTTCGAAGCACTGTGGTTGTCGCAGCATGGTTTTTGCTAGCTGCCTTCGGGATCTTCGGGTAGGGAATGTTCTTGCACTGCCGTTTGGGTACGGGCAAACGAAATTAAGTGCAGGACTGCGCATGTCCCTCTTAGGTGTGCGCAGCATAGTAAGCAGCGAAGTTACGACGAAACCAGGAACTAGGATTGACATGAATCCTGATGTTTTTTGTGTGATCAGAACATCAAGGGCCAGGTGTGGCCACCATCTTGACCAGCACCACAGAGAAATCGGCCCCGAAACATGCATGGAACGATTGACCACGCGACCATTGCACCAGAAGGCCAACGACCAACGCAGCAGTCAGATCGACAGACTCCTTGGCCGTTGCCATCATTGCCGCCGTCTTGGCGGTAATGGTCTTGCTGGATTGCTTCGCATGAAGTGCAATCCGGGCCAGCCGGACGATGCTGGGACGTCCTCAGGTTTGGGAGGCCTGTGGTGTGTGGCACTGCAGGGCTTCGTGTCCAAGAGGCGACTGCGTAGTTTGGACAGGGTAGCACAGGAATAACGACTGAGCAAACGATGCATACCCAACAAGAACAGATACACCAGAGCAGAAGAGCATATTCCGTCGGGCCAGCTGGGAAGCGATTTTGAGGCGTTGCTGATTTGGAACCCAGGTCATCTGGGCAAGTTTGAGGGCCGTCGTGTCAGGCACAAGCAGTATTGGGCTTTTGGAGTCTGAGGTATCCAAGTTCGAAGCTTTGATTCTAGACTTCGTCAAGATTCTGCCTGACATCCGCTGCAGGCGCAAATGTTCTGCGCGGATGCTACGGCCTGCCCGAGCGAGATGCGTGCAACTTGCAAGGCTTCTATACCTCCCGTGGCTCAGGCATGCCCACAACACGCCTGAGCATCATCCCCTATTCAAGATTCACGATGTCTAGGCACAGTATCAGTTGTTGTACCTGGATGTGTATAGAGTAATTATAGAATTAGAGCGCAGGTTTCTCATGGATTTCAAGACCTGAGAGGAACCCATGACTTGTTTTCATATTTCGTTCAGTAGCTTTTACCACGACGCCATCGCGAGGGGATCGCGTGAAGCTGCTGCACGTGGTAATCACCTTGTAAGCAACACAGCTAGACGAACAAGTTTTCCCCTGAAGCCTCGCAGTTGAGTATCCTCAGCAATGTTGCGCACCTGTGAGAACGGTGCAGGGGTGCAGGGCAGTGCAGGGAAGCATATTCTGACCTGGCGAGGCTTTTGGAAGCCACTGTGCTGGCCACCGCTCTGATGGCTCGGCCTGTGGAGGTCTGGGATGGCGCACTGCTTCGGAGTTTGCCACATATAGGACACGGTTCTGCTGCCTCGACGAGTGTTGCATGGCGAGTGCTTACTTGGACGCAACCGGCCGCTCGCTTCGCTGGCGATCTGAAACCTTGCTACCCTTTTGCCACATCCGTGTCAGCATAGCTTAGAGGCTTAGAGACACTCGACCTTTAGCTCCGAAGTACCTCCAGAACCTGAAAGCCCAGCTAATGTGTCCGAGTGACCTTCAGCATCCATCCATGTCAAGATGTGTGGCAGCAACAGCGAAACATTCAGCAGAGGGCAGCACTCAACCCCGAGGCAATTGAAGCAGAGATTTGGAGTCTTTGTTGAGTCTGCGTGCTGTCCGGAGTCGGGAACAAATCTGTAAAGCAGAAAGTCATGTGTAACCCCCAGTACAGTAAGCGGTCGTATAGCTGCGTTAAGCCGTCAGACCATCAGCCAACTGGGCCTTGCCATGGCCATCGCCCGGAGGTCCCCGTAGTTTCAACCTCGACTTCCACTCCTTGACACTCCTGGCGCACCCCGCAACCCGCAACTCTCGTTCCATGGCGCGCCGGCGCATGCCCTCCTGGCCTTGAGCCGAACTGGAGCTTCCATGGTGTCAGTCTCAGTCCACCCTGTTTTCAGAGTGTTCTAGCAGGAAGCTTGCAGTTTCAAGCTCATCTTCCCACAGTTACTGTAGTTCCACGCCCTGGATATCCGCCGCTTTTCTGTCTGAGGCCTTCGAAGTCGTTTTCGACGAGAAGGTCCTCCGCCTTATTCCGCCTTGCAGCAGGTTGCATCACCAAAGAAATCCGAAGAGACCTAGAGCCTTTGTGACGGCAATGTTTCCTTAGTCGAGGACGTACAGAACTGTCTCAGATTATTAAGGGATGCTGCCAGGACCCTAGTTTGCTAGTGGCCGAAGCCCTTTTGAGAGGTCAAAAAGCTTGGCTTCGAGCTCGGCTTGGAGGAGGTCTCACAGCATGTTCATGAAAAACTTCACGATTCTCAACAGGAATTCCCTTCAGGTGAACAGTAGCTGCTGACTAGTGTCGACAAGCTCTTTGTTGTAAAGGCTTCATGGAGGGTGTGAGTTGTCTTCAGCTGGCCAACCATATTCCAGCAACTTTGCACCAGCCCCTGAGAGCTTTGCTCTACTGACTCTACTGGTAAGATGGTCCTCTTCCCTTCCTGTCCTCCCCTCCCTCCCCTTTCCCATGTCAATTTGAACCCAGCTGCTTGGAAAGGATGATCGGCCTCACGTCTCGGGCGTCAAGCCTGGCTGGGGCCTGAGAAAAATATGACTTTGCAATGCACTGAAATTCAATGTTGAACGTGGAGGTTACGAGAGTGCTGCAGTCAGAGCTTCAGCTTCATTCATCAGCTTTCAGCCTCCGTTGTCACTGCAATCCGACGCAAGGCCTGGCAAACTGGACATGAGTCATACACCGAAGGTAGAATGCACACAAAATCTCAAGTCTTACCAATGAAATCGACAAAGTGATGTGTTCCTGTGGGGAGCGTCATACCAGGAGCCAGTGTCGCACTTGATTAGGGTGCTGTAGGCGATTGGGACAGAGTGGTTAGCACTCACATTTTGTTTGCAGAAACAGCCCGGCGTATTGTAGTCCGGCAAAAGCTTTCACGACGACGAGGTGGTGCTGCGATTGCATTGGGAGTGCCGGCATCTCAGACGATTCACTCTGGCCTGCCAGAAACGAGACCTTCAACATCAGTGGCATGAGAATACCTTGGGTTCTGGTGCACTGCAACAGAAACTGCACCTCGTAATTGAGCCTGGCCCTAGTCTAAGACAGGTCCGGTCCCTGTCCGAGGCGTGCAGGTGACATCCTCGTCACCATCAATGGGGCTTGTCGCCCAGCCCACTCACTAGAAGTGGACACCAGCCTGGCTTGTCCCATTACGATAGGAGAGTAGGTATCGAGAAGAACTGAGGCACCTGTTGGGAAGCCAAGCCGGGAAGAGATCAAGGCACCTGCATTGCTCACTGCACGGGGATAGTTTGTAGCAAGTCGTATTTTTAAGGGGTGAAGTCGTATCACCTCCGTGTTTACATGAGACTCACCATATCCTAGCAGTATCCAGTTGATGAGGCAACATTCACAAGTAGCCATGAAGTTTTTGTGTGGTGGTTGTTTTAGATGGGTTCTCGCGTCCTGTTCGTGACCTCGCAATACATGGGGACCAGCAGTCAATATCGGTGGATCGGTTCCACCTTCCGCAGATGAAATGCCTTCTTAACAATAATTGACACAGGGACCTAGGTTCGCATCTTGTTGGGGTATCTACTGTCGTATCGCTGAGTGAGTATACATACTTGTCGGCATCCACACTGGGGTTAAGACTTGGCATGCATTCAATCATGAATGGGCTGAACATCCACAGGGGTTTTACATGTCGGAACCGTATCTGAAATAAGCCGGTTGAGTGGCCAGACTGGGGTTTTGCATTTCGAAACCGGGCTTGGCATGCATCATGCATCCAAACATCAACTGTTTCAGACCGGGGTGCGCATTTGGATCCATTGGTTCCGGCTGCAACCGGGGAATGGCTGGTTTCGATGTGTTGTGATATCGCTCGTGTTTGTCTTGAGAGGGTGCTTGTGCAGTCGAGCGTCTACGTAGCGAAGAACTGATTTCGACGCATTGAGATGTCGCTGATATTTGTCTTGAGCTGGGGAAATCGAGCATCTCCATGGGATTTGTCATGGTGTTTATATTTTATATTTATATGGGTCAGCGATGCAAACACATGCAAAAACTGTACTTGATCATGAAAACCCTTCAAATGCGTATCGGACTCAACATCCATGGTTTGCAGTTGTGTTCGCAATACGACTCGTCATAGCGTTTAGATGGGGTCTGGACTTGGTTGCAAGAAGCTCTGATGCGACGCTATGAGGTGATTTCTCACGCCTTCCCAGCGTTTACAAGAGGGATGTGACTCCATGCGGCGGACCTCTTCCGACTTAAGCTGTGCAGGCCCTCCTGAAGGTGCGGCCGCTGACCTTGCAGTCTGCACCCGAGAGCTGGGTGCCTCATGAGCTTGCCGCTGGCATTCTCAGCCCAACCGGCTGAAGTAAGTCACACAGAGCAGAGTTTCTTTCGTAACCTGCTGCCCAGCATTGCTGTTCAGGGGTAGAGCCCTGTGTTGTTTGGTATTGATGGCTCAGATACTCAAAAGCCTGCGACTCTCGCTTGTCTGCGCAAGCCTTCGACCGAGCAGCAAGTGTTTTAACTGCTATCGCTGTCGCGGCATCATCGCAGGCTGGAGCGCATCAGCAGCGGCGGTGCTGCAGGCACGGCCCTTGAAAGCTGGTCTTGCCCGCTGAGTTGGATGAGTTCTTCATGACGGCTTTTTTCCGGCGTGCTGCCACCGCAACGAACTCTGGTGAGCAGTTCTTCAGCTTTAGGCCATTTCGTCTCGAGCCCCCTTCATGCCTAACACCTAGTACCTCCAAGATCTCAGGAAAGGATGCAAAAGACGATTGCGAGAGAGGAACAAGCACCTCGTGCTTGAGTCAGGTGCCGAGGTCAGCGACAGCGGTTCCGAGTCGGACGGCCAGGCCTGGTTCCCTGCAAAAGGCCTCAAAGCCAGTTGCCTCGTGGCTTCGTGGATGCAACAGTATACCTGCATGTCGGACCATTGCACGCATTTTTTCCGGCTGCTGACAGGAGTTGTGTGTGTGTGTGTGTGCACGCAAGACCATTGTGATTTCATTGCATCACATAACTTGATCAGGTCCGCAGTAGCCCCAAGGAGGCGCGGCTCAACGCGGACATGGCTCTACTGCGAGGGGCCTAGGCTTTGGGACCACAGTGGCCTGGATCTCTAACCATGCTTTGCAGATGTAAGGAGATATTTTCAAGGTGAGCCTGTAGGTCCCTTTAGGTGTCACACAAGCTTACGTTTGGGACCTGAGGTGTGCTGCCAAGGCCAAGTCTTCTAGCTCTGCCTGTGGGAAGGCCCAGATGCTCAAGATTCGAGGGAGAGTGCAGGGCCTGTAAGGACATGAGATGTGTTGTTTACATGTGATGACTTCAGTGACACTTGGCCAGAGTGTGGTTCCACAGCAAGACGAGGCTTGCCTGCTTAGCATAGCACGGCAGCGATCTCGCTCCAGGCTTCAGCTTTTACAGTTCAAATGGCCTCGCAGTATGCAGTCAACACAAACCTCACTCAGCTGCATTACCCTGCTTGTCCTCACTCGAACGACAGTGAGTCTTTTTGGCGCAGAAGTGTGGCACAAGCAGACACTTTACTGCAGCTTGATGCCAGGAACATACAGCAAAGCGTGCCCAAGACGAGACAAACATTCGTAAAGCTCCGGATCGTCACTATGCGTGTGCGCGTGTCCTGCGATGCCTCCGCTGGCAGCTTGCGCTTTCTGCTTCGAGTGCCACGCGAGCTGGAGCTGGTGGCAGATTTTGTGAGGCATCTCCACCTTCGCCTGCCACAGCAGGCGACTTCGCTGGTCTTGAGGGTTGGTGGCTTTGCCTTGCTTCCAACGCTGCGCCTCACCGACGTCTTGCGAGACGATGACGAAGTCTGCGTCACTGTGACCGGAAGCGATGAGCGGCCGCCGATACAGTCGAGTGTGCCAATGGCGGCACTGCCAGATTCCGCGGCCCCGGTGGCGCCCGCAGAGAAAAGGCGGAGGGTACGAGACTCAGGAGATTCTGCGGGCAAACATGCAGAGACCCCACCCAAAACGCAGCAATTGCCCCCGTACCCTCCAGTCCCCCCAGCTGCCGTTGCTGCCGTTGCCGAGATGGCCAAGAAACCCAGGCGGCCCAAGGACGCAGGGAATGAGGACGTTCCAACGCCCGCAGCCCCAGCCCCAAGCAAGGCCCGCAAGGAGAAGCAGAAGCCCAAGGTCTGGGTCTCGGCGGTCTAGGCTTGGAATTTGGAGCCGGGTCGCAGGTTTGCGCGTCTGAACAGGTTGCACTGGTGACCTCGAAGCAGGCAGCAGCCGAAGCACGGCAGGCCCAAGCGAGTGCCAGAAACAGTTGTTCGTTTCTGTGCTTGCCTGGGAAGGTGCTAGCACGATCGCGCCAGCCTAGCGAAGAGCCGCAGGACGAGGACATGCAGCAGGCCATATGCAGTTTGTTGAACAGTCTAGTGCAGGAAGGAAGCAAGCATGCTGACCCTTCCATAGCCACCACACTACCTAGCCTGACATCGTGATCACGGGCAAGCTGCGACAGGCAGGGGTCTTGAAGCTTACTCTATCATCCTTGCCACCGTGGACTGCGACGTTGCATTATTTTCAAACCTAGACTCTCGTGCTGATTGAAGTGAAAGACGTGTTCGTCGGCAACCACTCGCCCTTTGTGCCGAGCACTTGACAAAATGGTCTTGTTGGTCAGGCCCGCTCGGTCAACCATCCGCTTCTCGGAGAGCTCGAGGTAGCGGAGGGTCCTCGATACAGAATGCTGTGAAAGGAAGAAGTATCCCGGGCCACACCTGGAGGTGCCTCCTGGGCAACGGACGGAGGAGTTTGTGAATCGGAAGCTAAGGAGATCCTGCCTTTCCCTACATGTTGGTGGACATGTTCCCAAGCTTGCGGGGTACCAGTGTCAGAGAAGCTGCTGCAAGGACTTTGAAGAAAGCCATCCGAAGACAGGCGCACGAGTTTGTTGAACAATAAGATAATATGTTAGTACTGCCACTGCAGCTACAGCTACTACGACAAAGACACCGTCGAGAACAAGAAGGACGACAACTACTTGCTACGCACTACTGCTGCCACCGCCGCAGCTGCTACTGCTGCTGCAGCTGCTGCTGCTGCTACTACTACTACTACCACCACCACCACCACCATCACCACCAAATAAGGCTGTGATCGCTCAGCCCCGGTGGAATTTCTGAAAAACTAGTCCTGTTG
>CAJNJA010103251.1:0-10606 GCA_905231915.1 Symbiodinium necroappetens
CTTTCCCGCGTAGCCGTATTGAAATCGCAACCGTATCAAAATCGTAAACGGGGAAAACCCCTGAACCATAAGAAAACCATAAGATATTCATAAAAATAATTCCCGGCACCTACCCTGACTTTCCCAATGCTGGGCGTCACAACCCTAAGCTTTGTACCCTATTCTATAGACCCCGTGAACCTCCTACAGCCCTCTAAACCAGAGGTCAAAGCCCTCAACTCTACACCACTGAAGCCAAGAGTCACCTGCAGGCCTTAACAAATGATGGCCGTGGCTACGTGGCCAAGGCCCACCATGGATTTCGATGTCCCGGTTTAGGATTAGCTTTGAAGGGTTTGGGAAGTAGCACTTGTCCTTGCACTCTCACTATCAAGTTGTTGGTTGCAAGAATGAAGGTATCGTCTCAAGGGAGCTTGCCGAAAAACGGTGTCGGGTGTTTTGAAATACGGTGTCTCTTACTTTCCGCGGCCAGGATGGGGGTAAAGACCATGAGGCTGCTTGCACTGCGGGTTCTGCATAGAGAACTTGGATAAGGACCCTGCGCAGAAATAGTAGGGAATAGGACTTCAAGACCTCAAAATCCCAAAGGGCAATGAAAACAGAACCAAGAACCCCAAATCCACGGGCCACTTCAACCCTAACCCTACACGGACACCTGAAGCCTTTTCCACAAGCCCTGAGAACTCAAAGAACCCGACTTCGACTTGAGCCTTGTGGCGTAATTCGGCCGACAGGAATCGTAGTCGTAGGCTTGAGCGTGTTGGGTTTAGTTCTGAATTCAAGGTGTTGGGTTCTGGGCTCTAGAACTCCATTGCCTAGGTTTGGTCGGGCTTTTTTCCTCATCGCTAGGTCACAGAAGCTTGGTTTTGGCTATATAGAACTTCGCCTAAAACACGCGGTTCTTTGTGGCTTCTGGTTCGTAGCGGGTCTGGTCCGGGTAAGTTGGGCGTTTTGGTTTGTCGTTTCCGATCTGACGTCCGCCGCCCGCGGTCCGGGAGGCTTCTCACCTGTGCTGCTCGCGTGCTGTCTTCGTTATGGACGCAGGCCTTTTCTGGGCAAATGATGTTTGAAGGCACGACAATTGGAGGCAAATGCTTCGTCCTCAAGTTGGCTTTTTCTTTGGCTTTCAACGATACCCTGAAAACGACGCCCTGCCGCCGCATCCCCTCATCTTACCACAGGCGGTGTAAGCTGAGATTTGTATCGCTGCTGAAACAGCATCCCGCGACGATATAGAGGTAAGTTTATTCTTTCAACATCTATACTTCCTTGTACGTTCTTCCCAACAATCAGGGGCCAACTTAGGCAAGGACACGCGTACGTCGGGGACAGAAGTACTATTTTGGAGTTTGTCATGGTTCACCAAAATTTCTGATTTTGGAGTTCAACACCCCTTGCTTTTAACAGCATGATCATGACATCTACTTTGCTCATCGGTCGTGTCCTGAGTGAATTAAACCTGAGGTCTGAATGTCCAGTGTAAACATAGGCAAGAACACGACGCATTCAGGACGGCATGTATTGTCAAAGACTTCGAAAAGTTGGTACAGGGATAGAAGATAAGTGTGTTTCCTCGAGCTACCCAGGTAGTAGTAAGCATTGGGCAAACAGCAGCTCAAACCTTCTTCGTTCCAGCCCTGAGAACACACCTGGCCTTGAAGCCCTGAAATCCACGCGACGGACACCACCTGGTCTTCCCAACGGACACGAAGACGATCTTGCCGCAGCAGGTGCCTCAGGCCCTTCTAGCATCAGACTATTTGCCTGGAAAGTGCACTGGGTTTGGGGGCATGGTCCGCAGTTGATCTGCACTTGATCTGCTTTTGGTGTGCTCTTACCCAAAAGACATCGCATCCACAAGCCCACTTTCAGAACTCTTTCCCAGACACGCACTGGACCATGACATGTCGCATGCTGAGGCCTCAACACATGGATGTATAATTGAGGTCCAGTCCCTAAATCATACACAAACTCGGCTCAGGTGCTTAAAACTTGGTCCGTTTGACAACATGTTAAGCGAACTCGATGTAAAGCTCATACACACACATACATTTTCAAACTATTGTTGATTTGTACATTCCTTTGTGCGCTAATATCCTGCAACAGATGCTGCAAACACAATGCTACGCAACCCTCGGAACAGACCCTGTCCCGATCTTGGACCCCCACTGGTCCAGAAAGGTACGCCTATCCCCGCGGTCCGCCCTTCCCCGCCTAAGTTGGTCCCCAAAACAACTAGGTCAAGCCTGACATAGATGACTGTTGAAGGCATCGATCGCTTGACGAACCTGTCGCACCGCGGCTGACACCAATCTAGGCCTTGACAGCCGGTTGTATTCGTCAGGGTTTTCCATGGGCCCTGAGCTCAAAATCCGCACTCTTTCTGGTAGCATTATCTTATGTCGGTTTATAGGCCTAGAACCACCATATGCACACTCGTGAAGATCTGCTAATGAGAGGAAGGAGGCAGAGAGAGAAAACCAGTTTCCGACAAGTGACCTCGACTTAGCCTCGGACCTCAAGCTTCACAGGGATCCCTTCGAACACGTCGGACACCCGCTTATTTTTGATCAATGAAAGCCGGGCACTAAGGGTCAGCGCCGATGAGATCCAGGAGGTGCTCCAGGCATCCGGCAGGGAATGCTGAGGAACACCAGGGTAATGTAGCAAGCGGATGTACAGATAGGCATAGAATAAGCATGACACAGCAAAGGGTATGTACACCATGCTACACCCACTTGTGACCTATGACCCTTTGATTTATTTTCCACGAGTCCCCGACCTTGTCAGTACGCTGTAAGTCGAGGTCCTATGAGTTTAATTGGTCCTGTTTGTGCAGAATCCCGACAGGTGACGAGTCGCATCACAACAGCACAAGTACACGCTTGGGCTTGGGCCTTCAAACCCTACATGCATTTTTTCCCTAGGTCCCGGACTGTAGTACTGTGTTCATTCGCCGAGGGCCTCAACTACAGTTGAGTATCTAGGTAAACCCACAAGGAAACTGGAGGGGCTTAAGAACAGTCACGGGACGCAGGGCCCAAGTCTTTCAAGCGCAAAACGTCGCTTTTCAGGAGGCCTCCCAACGGAGACTCGACGAATTTCATCAACCCCGCAAGTTTTCGTGAGATCTTGCGACCCTCCGTGCCTTCGGGGATGCTTTTCAGGATGTTCAGGATTTCTGAGGTGCTTCAGGTTTTGTAAAGAAGATGCGTCGAAGGTGACTGCACGTACCTTCCAGCATTTTCCAGCTCCCTACTTCCTGGGTCTCCTTTAGTTTTTTTGCGGGTAACTGCATGTAAACCTCCGATGGATGAAACCCGTCGCCTCATCGGGGTTGTACTGGGTTCCCAATTCAGGCGCGAATCAAGGGTCTACGTTATGAATGATCACCGGAGGAGGTATACTAAATAACTAAATGGTGTATCTATCGTGCCTTGATGGGGCTACCAGCTACAGCCTGCCGAAGCCATGAAGCACTGTCATTGATCAGTCTGCAAGGTTTTCAGTTTTAAAGATGTCACAGTCCCAATTGCCCCCGAACTGCTACAGGATCCGAGAACGGGATCTGGCCACTATCTGAGGCCGTTCACGGCTGCCGAGATTGACCCTCGTTGTGGCGACTGGGGAACAGAAGCTGGTCCAAAGGTTGTGGAAGGAAGGAGCATTGTCGAACAAACCAGGGTGGTGGAGGGTTTGTATAGAAGTTGTCGACATTGAGCCACTCGCCAATTGACGCACGTACATAAGGCCTTTTGGTGGTGCTCGGTTTGGCTTATGCACGGAGTTAAAATCTGACAGAAACGACCTCGTCTCGAAAGGATGGCTGATGAAGGGATTCCAGTTGAAGGGTGTGCTTGCTAGAATGCAGACGGCCTGTTCTTCATTTGGATCTACATCGGTCGTCACCGAGCATTCTTCGAGCAGAAGAACCTGAACAATTGAAGTCCCCAATGCCAACACCCGTAAACCCTGAAGGAAACTTGTTGTTACGAGTATGAAATTTGCATAAATTTGCCACGCCCTGAATGGAGATGTGTATTTACCGCTACTAAACGTCATGAATATCATAGTTCGGTACTAGCTCGTTTTGCGGTCGAAGACAGGTGCGGCGTTGTCGCACCTCGTTATGAGGACAGTTCCAGACACTGGCAGCGGTAGCAGCAATGGTTGTCGTTGTACACGTAGTCGTACACGTAGTACTCATACTCCTCTGCAGCATGCTGCAGGTGGAGCAGTTGCTGTAGTGCTCATGGCTACTGGTAGTGGTGGCAGTAGTAGCAGCAGCAAACCAGCAGCACCAGCAGCAGCAGCAGCAGAAGACGCAGCAGTAGCAGCCGCAGCAGCAGACGCAGCAGTAGCAGCCGCAGCAGCAGCAGCAGCAGCCGCAGCAGTAGCAGCCTCAGCAGCAGCAGCAGCAGCAGCAGCAGCAGCCACAGGAGGAGTCGTAGTAGTAGTAGTAGTAGTAGTGGTGGTGGTGCCTGTCAGCAATCAGGTCCAGGCCGGCCACACACCCGGAGTGCTCGTCGAGGATGGCGGGAGACGGTTCCGGGTAGGTACCACGAGGGTCAGTGGAGTAAGCATGTCACTAAACACATAGGTGAAATATCTGGTTCCCCAACAGGTTTATAGGGTTTGCCTAGAGGGGTGAGAAGACTTCGTGCACCGGTAGTCACTCGCTGATTAGAGCGCTTTGAGGCTCGCTGAAACCGCCCCAACAAAGCCACACCTTGCTCTTCATCATGCTAAAGAACTTCACCATATCGATTGATACAAAATCCTTAGACCGTGAAACCCTCACTGATACCCAAGGCCTACACAAGCCCCGATCCTTTAAGCCGCAAGCCTCCAGAAGAAGCGGGACTTATGAGAAAACTTAGATACCTGGAAGATATACCTGGAAGAAGGAACCCCAAGAGCCTTCACCCCTCACTCCCATACCCACTGCAACAAGAAATTGAATTGAGCATGCCTAAACCCGAGCACCTCTCAACCTAGTTGCGGTTGATTTATCTTGGGTTCCCGAAGTTTTCTCACGCACTTACTATTCGCATCTTGCAGACCTGTCGTCGTGAAGCCCTCCCTGCTGGTGCGAGTGTGTGAGTCGAACCCGCACAGCACCGCAACAAACCCTTGGGTATATAGTACAACGTGCCTTTGAAGAAGGAGCTGCTCGTTCCTTCTTCGCCCGTTACCGAGCTCTTGGCTGAGTGTCCCGGCAGTTGCAGAAGTTGAGGCCTTCGAAGCTCTAGAGAGGTTCCTATAAGGGTTTGGGGTTTAGGATTTGAAGTGAGCATCGGGCTCTATACAAGTATGACAAGATGGTACAGGAGTCTTTGGGCTGTTCTGTGGTTTGGTGCTTTCCGACATGGCTTTCTTGCAATTTGGCTGAGAGCCTTAGGTTTACCGATCAGGCCCATGCAAAATTCCAGGTTCTGTCTAGTGCCATTGTTGTACAAGCCAGTGCTTGCAGAATTTGGCAGAAATGATTCAAAATTCAAAGTTAGCAGACCCAAAAAGGACCATAAATGTGCTACTGCTATGGTACTTAGACCCCTCAAGCATCGATGAGATACCCTAAACCTTTTGCCCGTCTGCTTGTTTGACGCCAACCTGCACCTATGGAGCCTCGCCTGGCTTGTCCGAGTTGTGAGAGCCCGTAAACCTTGTTCCTTTGGTAACTGCTTAGGGTTTAGGGTTTAGGGGATTTTGCTTTCGGGAGTTGTAGCGCTCGAGCTTTCAAGTTTGAGCCGCAGGGCTGAGCTGGACATTGGGTGGTGGGCAAGTATTTGTAGGGCTTGAGGTTAGCAGGGTGAATGTAGGGGCCTAAATACTTGCATATACTCCTTTGGGGGCTCTTTATTATAATCATGGTTTTAGTATTCCCCAGAACACTATTATAATTATTAAAAGCCCCCTAAATTCGGGATAGAATCTTGACGCAGGGTTTGGAGTTAGCGCGTAAGAGACAGGACCCTTGGGGGTTCAGGGCTACGGGTTCTCGTTTCCATGGCAAGCAGCAGTTTAGAGGCTTTAGCAAGACACTTCGGCTCAGGCAAAGTTTGAGCACTGAGTGAAGCTTTACAATTTCCGATAGATTAAAGCCTCCATAGGAAAGAGCCCTAGGACGGGTGCCACTGACTGGGTCTCGCCGGACTCCATTGCCTGTCATTTGGCCCTTTGCCGGCGCATCAATGGGATTTCCTTCGGGGTCAGTTTGGTTGAGGTTAAGGGCTTAAGGAGCAGGTTGCGGGGCTTCGGAGTGAAAGTATCGGATTCCAGTCTGGCATGGGGGTTTTTGGCTTCAGAAACGTAATCAACCAGCCCCCCTTGTTTAGCACATGGCGTTGGGGTCCCTTACTGCCGCACCAGCCGAGACGGTTGTTTGTCGTTGGTTTACGCATGATATGTATGGGCAGGAGTTAGTTTTAAGAATTCTGCGTGCATGTGCATACTGTAAGTGTACTGTGCATACACCTGCTTTCTGGTCGCTGACATGAGTACATGTCGGACACAGCCGCAGGCTTACATTCATCTAGAGTAGCTGCATAGACAAGTACACAGACACACACACACACACGTGCTTGTGTGTATATATTATATATATATACATACACACACGCATACAGACAGGTACACACTCAGATACACACACACATAAAGAAGCAAATGAGTACAGACTTTTTTTGTATGGATAATTTTGTATAAATTTGTATAAATTAATAAATACATAGATCAATACTAACACATTTTAATTTTAAGATTAGTATCAATATTAATACTAATATTTATATTCATATTGTTGTTTTTTATACACACATAACATGCAGATAGACCTGCGCACCTAGCATAGAACGGTATAGACATGCTGCGCTGGGGCAGAAGCAAATAGTCACAAACACGCCTGCGCCTGCGACCTCCATGGCGACAGCCCCGAAGGGATGACTAGTACATGATATTTTTCAGTCAGTTCGTAGTCTGAAGCCCCCCAAAATCTTTGTCTATTCATTCTTCAAGCCACCAGAGACAATAGCAAAGTTATACTATACTCCAACTCGCCCTCTTTCGATCTTCCATCCCCTCTTCATGTATCCCTCCATGTGGAAGTGCAGGTGTGGTCTGTGCTCTACATGTGCAGCTGGGAGATCAAGGCCCAAGACAAGCTGGGGAATCCGTGATTTCTTGGATTTCAGCTCTAGGAGGTTTGGGGTTTTCGGGGTCGATGAAATGTGAGGCCTCGAAGCCCAAAAGGATTCCGGGCAAAGCCTCGAAAACCGCAAGATGGCGTCTTTCCGGAGTATCCCAGAAGAGTTCTGGCAGTGGGGGTTTAGGATCGTGAGATGCAGACCTTTTGCTGCCCGGATATGGTTATTGGAGCCACTGCAAGGTGGTGGGTTCAGGCCACAGGGCTCTGCAGATGAAATCTGTCGAGTTTTTGGTTAGGTCCGACATGGAGGGAGGCCGTTCTTTGAGAGCTTTAGGGATGCACGGAGTACTCTGGAGCTGCAAGGGGGGCAAGTCTCAGGCCGACAAGAGGCCGACCTGAACCCGAGCTGGTATGATAGGTTTTGTGGTTTTGTGGTTTAGGGTTTAGGGTTCGGGGTGGGGGCACGACGATACGAGAAGCAGGTTCGCTTTTCTTTGGAGCTTGCCTGCTTCAAAAGACCGGAGCCCCAATTCTCAGACTCCTTCGGCCCGAGCGGAAGCCCCAATGCAACCTGCAAACGCGAACCAAACACGCCGAATGTAGGGGCCTTAATGCAGTAATTAGAATAGGGTTTTGGAGGCTCCTGACTATGGTTAGAGTATATTATACCCCCAAGCCATCTTCTAATTATTAAGGCCCCTATATCAGTAGAAGGGGATGCTGTGGTGGCCCAGTTTTCCCACACCAGATCAAACCCAAGACACTCGCAACAAGATCCTGAAATCACCCTGAACGCAAAGTCCTAATCCCTAAATCCGGAACTTCCTCAAGCTGGTCAGCTAAGTGGGGCGGGGCCTAAAGCAGAGCATGTGGGCAGGGAAGGGGTCTTCAATTCCTGTAGCGGAGGTTCGTCTGCCCACAGGCGAGAAGAAATCCGAGCGCCTCGGAAACACTTCAGAAAACATTCAGAAGCATAACATACATGTCATTGTTCGTCATACACTGTTAGCCGCCATTACACGTGTTTTGTTTAACCAGTTCTGTATGGGTTTAGGGTGATACAACGCTTGTGCTGATGTTCTTCATTGGGGCTCTTTGGGTTGAGACGGTTTAGATCCTGTTGTGTACAAGATGCGACAGCGGCAGCAAGGCCTACAGGACCAATTTACCAGCACTGCCCGGCTGGGTTCCGTGTTAGTGTCAAACTAAGTTTGCTTCGTTCGGGGATTGTCGTGATTTCTGCTTTGCAGAGGGAGCCGTTCTGAATTCGGATCCCTGACATTGCTCGCAATACACAATACATGTTATGGCAAGTTGTGGACACAACATCATCACTGTGTTTCCCTGACCCTACTGGACAAGACTTGATTCTGAAATACACCGTTGCAAGTTCAATCACTGCATAAGACGGCACACTAGCCGTCACGCAGGGCAGTTTCTTAACGTTTCCATTAGTCCGAGTCCGAAACCCCTGGATGAGCCTGGCCCGAACTGTGTCGTTTGTTGCGCTCAGCATGGAGGGATCTGGCTGACAGGCTCGGAATATACAAAGAGTGTGATAAGCAATCATCCTCGTACTACCGGATGCATCAGTACCCTATTCCAGTTCCTCAGGTTGCCGTTTTGCCACTTGAAGTGTCCAAGCCCTGAAGCAGCGAGTCCCCCGGTTGGACATGGAAGGCCCTTGGGGGACATTTTCCGGGACGGCTCTTGCCTGCGTTGCAAAGTGCCGCTCCCACTCCAGGACCCGTGGGCTAGACACGGCTCTTGGGGTTTCCCTAAACCCTAAACCCTAAACCCCGAAACCCAAAAATCCCGAAACCCTAAACCCCTAAACAACCCCCTAAGAGTTATCATGTAGAGCCCTTCTGGGCCGTTTCAGAGCGTTTTTTTTGAGGATCTGGCCCTTCGGACATGGGGCCCGGGGAGATGTGAAGAGCCGGCCCAGAACCGATAGTTCGTTCCTTGTTTAGGGCCTAAGTTAAGCCCTTCCAACTGTAGGTTCCAAGGGTGCTCCTCTCACATCATGGAGCCCTGCAAGACCTCGTCGAGCGAGGATTCGTTCATGGTTGAAGGAAAGATTTGCTAAGCCCCTGCATGGGGCTGTCTAAGCCAAGCCAACGCCCGGAACCCTTACTTCAGAGACTGTGGCGTCTCGGTGAGGACTGGCCTTCTACGGTGTCTCTCTTGGAGAACCTCTTGCCCCACACAGACTACGCAGCCTGGCCAGCAGGGCAGGAAGCGCTTCTGCTAAGGACCCAAAGCATTCAGGGTTTAGGGCTTAGGGTGGAGTTCAGTTCAGGATACTGCCAAGCGCTTGCATCAATGCTTCCCTGATCCTGCCGATGATGAGGGTGAACCTGCGGAAAAAACTCATCTGTGTCATGGCGACAACCTTGCAGTAGCATGGCAAGTATTGGCAGGCGGCATAAGAGCAGCAGTAGCTAAACTTCTGGAACCCTTAACCCGCCTCCGAAAGCTTATTCCCTCAATCCCAATGCCTACCCCAAATCCCATGGTCGGATCTTTTTCATGCCTAACACCCCTAAAGGCTTGAAAAGTTGTACAAGCCTTATCGACGCCAGTAGCCATGTCTCCGTAACCTCCTAAAGAGGTTGCTGGGCGTACAAATGTTATTATACCCTAGACCCCTAATTAGACCCTAAACCCAAAAGCCTAAACTCTTGATTAAAGCGGAAAAAGGGCCGATATTAAAAACAAAGCCCTCCTAATCAAACCTGAAACTCTAACCAACTCCTATAAACCCCAATTGAACCCTAAATCCTCGTTGAACCTTGAACCCCAACAAAAGCATCAAGTTAAGGTCCGGATCTCCTTCTTCGTGAAGGAAGGATGGCCCGTGCTGAACGAGGTGGAGACTCGGCGACTGTGACCAGCTTTTTTGGTTACGGGACATATAAGCTCAGATATATGTACCACTTATGGCTACCTACTCCGACCAGCTTTTTTTTGTTCCGGGAGTTATAAGCTCAGGGCTCAGGTTTGTACCACTTATAGAAGTGCTTAAAACAGGGCACTTAGGCGGAGACTTATAAGTGGCTTGCTAAGTCTGAGCTATCTCAATGTGCGAGGACGCTTTTGGGATTCCACGAGGACAAAAAATTATGTTCATTTTGTTCAACAAGCGGTATGGAAAGAATGAAAAAGCGCTTCAAATCATGCCAAAAAGTACCTATGTTCATTATATAAAGACACCGGAGTGAAAACAGTATAGAAATCTTCAAAACCGGGCTGAAGACAGTACAAAACAGTGCTGAGCACAAAAAAATCGCTCAAAATCAAACAAAGAATCGCGCTGTGCACAGAGAAAAAGGATCAAACTCAAGGCAAAAACCTTTGTGCTGCACGGCGGGCGATGCCTCGCCGTGCATATGTTTTGTTTTATTGGTGGTGGTAGTGGTGGTGGTAGTGGTGGTGGTAGTGGTGCTGGTGCTGGTG
>CAJNJA010103251.1:10669-28257 GCA_905231915.1 Symbiodinium necroappetens
GCTGCTGCTGCTGCTGCTGCTATGTGCTGCTGCTGTTTTCTTATATACGGTGAGGCGGGGCCTTCACATGTATGCTATGGTTTAAGGTTCGCGTGTTTTCGGGTTTTCGGGGCATGAGGCAAGGGTCTAGTTTTCCAGTTGTTTGGATTCAGGATTAGAACTGCCAGGCTTTAGGGTCTTGTGGGGTTGTATATGTGTTTAGTGTTCAGGGTCTTCGTGTTCAGGGTCTTAGGGTTTCTATATAGGGTCTTAGTCTTAGGGTTTAGGGCGTAGGGGGTGTGTATGCATATATATATATAATATTGTATTGTATAGGAAATCGGAGAAGCCTTTTTAGGGTTTGGGGCGTTGGGGGCTATATACATGGGTACAGGACAATATTCGGCGGTTTGCGGTTTGGGGTTGTTAAGTTTCACGTTTCTTTTACGACTTATCCAAATTCTGATTCTCCGATGTATCATATATATATATATAACGGTTACGTGTGTGTGTGTGTGTGCGCGTGTGTGTGTTTGTGGCGGCGGTTTTGGCGGTGGTGGTGCTGGTTGTTGTGTGTTTGCACATGTGTGTTTGTGGCGGCGGTGTTGGCGATGGTGGTGCTGGTGCTGGTGCTGCTGCTGCTGCTGCTGGGTGCATGGTTGTGTGCTGGTGCTGCCACTGGTGATGCTGAGACCACTCATGTCGATGCAGCAGCAAAGGAGTACACAACCGGCGGTTTGGAAGTGATCTACGTTCCTCTGGCACGCGAGTGGAACCTGCAATGGCTCGAAGGCCACTCCGTGTATTCAGTCATTTTGTGTTATGAACCTACAAAAACACGGACGACACTGCATGTGTTCTCCAAATGGGTCAGGGTTTCAGAAGTCATGACTGTGGGCTCGGGGTGTCGAGGTCACGCGGCCGGCAGCTGGCATAGATGCAAATGACTTCACGGAGGGTTAGCGGGCCCCTTCGCCAAATTGTGCCCACTTGAAGCCGACACCCACAAAGCCAAATCCCGGAACCTCGAAAAGCTTCAACCCATTACAGCCTCCGAATTCCTATGCACGGCAAGCTTGTGCCCTACGGCCGCACTACGGATTCCTTGCATGGCTCAGGTCTTCAGGCCTTGAAAAGCCTGCTACCCTGATACAGCCCTAAACCACCCGTTTCAGGGAAACACTAACATAGTCTTGAAGCACCTATGTATCTACAACACCGGTCAGCCCGGCCACTTCCAACGTCAGGCTACTAGACTAGTTACTAGAACGTGCAACCCCAGAAGTCCACTTTACCAGGCCTCAAGCTCTAAGTTAACGACCGAAACCAAAACCAAACACTAGCATAGACCATTAAGACATATACATACCCAGCAAAAGGTCAGTCCAGAAGCAGGCAAAGAGCCTCGCAAAAGCCTGCTATGAAGGTTACTACCGTTTCGTCACCTGATACGACAGCGACGAAGGGAGAAGAAGAAGGCTTGAGCGAGGGCCTAAGGCGTTCAGCTTGTCGAGGGCTTCCAACAGCCCTGGGCTTTAGAACTTTAGGGTGGTCAGGAGTTTGGGTGAAGGGTTTTAGGCTTTCAGATGTTTGGGTTTCAACGATTCAGGCTCGGGGCCCAGTCAGGGGGGTTTTCACTCTGAGGCTAAATAGGCTGTTTGGTTCGAGCGAGCGATCGCTCCCACGGAATCCGCTCCAGCGGTTTTTAATGATGTATGGCCGGTAAGGATGTGAAGTTTATATACATCGGTGCCAATCCTTTTCTCAACACCTTTGTCGTCTTGCTGACACTTCTTTGCTCATGTATCCCGTGTCTGATGACTGAACGAACCCAAATTGAGAACAAGTCGCAGGACCGTTCGTTGCGCGCAACCTCGGAGGTGGACATTGGCAAGACCTTGATCTAGACGAGGCCATTGGGCAGCGTTTCGAGTTCCGACGCGTATCAGGCCAGAACCCTAACGCCAATGCCCTCGGGGTGTGCCCCTCAAATCGTGCTAACCTTAAACTTAAAGCACAGCCTTTGTTCTGGTCCCTTGTTTATGGTTTCCTTTGCAGTTGCCTGTATTGTCCGTATTGTCTTCTTCCTGGCTGCATTCGTTGCTGTGGCTGTGACCTCGATTCACCATTGACTTTCCTTGTGGCTCTTTCCGTAAGGTCCCGCAGGGCCGTTGTCAATCAATGTTTCGTGCTACGGTGCTTGCTACCCGCTGGACATAGTAGGTTGAGGATCCCGAAGCAGCATAGGACCAGAACCGCCCCTCAGCTCCATGCATCAGACCGTCAACAAGCAGGATTTCTTCGAAAGCTCCCAGCAAGGGGTAAGCCCTGAACAAACAACACAAGGCTCCGTCGAGGACTACGATGCCCTGGCGGCGTCCATGACCCTTCCAAAGCACCACACTGAGCTTGAGGACGAACGCTGTAGATTCGATAGCTGCAAGCTGCGGAAGCTCACCTTGGGATTGATTGTTGTTACATCTGCGTCTTCTTTAGTTTTCTCCTCTGCATGCGATGCCCAACTCCTTCATGCGGGCCACGTGAGACGGTGACAGAGATTCATGGCAATGGGTTCCTATGCATCTACAAGCTGCACCTAGCTGCTCTTCGTAGGCCTAAGCTCCAAGACTTACACTCTGAACTTTCAAGCTATTTGGGACTTTCCGAAAATTAGGGTACCTTACTTTGGGGTCCTTAAAATAAGGAATTAGGGTACTATATTGGGCTCCCCTATTTTCGGAAACCCCCATTTGGGTACCCATTTGTGGAAGCTTGGCTCTTTGCCTTGCAGGAGCACTGCGACGTGGAGGCGGACGGTCCGGGCCAAGAAGTGGCTCAGGACCCTCCCCGGCACTTTTGCTCACCGCGACGCAGCGCAACGTCTGGACAAGGGTCCCAATGGCTCAATGGACTGCTCGATGAGAGCGCTGGCCAAAATCGGGGCTCGCTGCCGAATCCGACGGTTCACCCCTTCTTCTAAGAATGACTTCAGGATCACGGGTTATCGGCCTACCTATGCTCACCTCTGTCCACTGTGAGCTTTAAGCCGTTACTTTAACTAGCACACCTCTATTTCAAAAAAGCCTATGGATCCCTGAAATCATCATTCGTGGAACCTTCTCGCAACTCAGGGGGCCCCGGTGTCGGCTTCACGGGGTCTGGCAGTTGCAAGTGTGTGGCCACCGCTTTAGTGTGTGTCTGCATGTCATATACTGCATTTTTGGCAAAGGCATTTCAACATATTAAGCCGGCCCATGCCACAACCGATCAAGACTGTGCTGCTGCACCGACCTGTGCCGTAGCATTTGCAGCTCATGTTCCGAACTGTAGAGCCTTATTCTGGAGGCTTCAGAGCCAGCAGTCTTCAGCGATGGAAGCCAGCCGACATGCGAGTGAAAGACGCAGATCTGTGTTTATTGGAAGTCCTGGCGTTGGCAAGAGCACGATAGTTAATGCCTTGTTGGGGAGACCCCAATGTTGCACAGGAGCTGTCTCAAAGAGTAGTACGACTCTGCAGATGCAGGCGGTCCACGAAGAAGACATCACATCGCCTCCCGTTCGATCATTCTGCGACATTGCTCTCAGACTTGCTATCTTATATATCAGCTTGCGCACAATCGTAACGGAGATCGAAAAGCGATGCAAAAAGCAGTACTGTAACGGAGATCGACAAGGCATTCGTGGAGGATGGTCTCTACAAGATTTTCTTCGTTCTGCAGTGGCAGGATTCAGATGATTTAGCTTTCAAAGCTGACCGGAACATATTCCGTGTGGTCATGCAGGCTTGCGGTGGCCAGGTGGGATGCAACGACTTCGGCATAATCCTTAGCAAAATCGGATCCGAGAGCGCAGGACAAGCTCGGGCGGTGGACCAGCAAACCAAGATTGATAAATTCATTCACCAAAGATGTGAAGGTTAGCCACCAACGAAACACATCAGCTTCTATGCCTTGGACAACGACCTTGCTGGTGCCAGCCATGCTACTGTGCGGGCATTTCATCCACAGTGAGGCTCCGACAGTTAGGCTGGATCTGCTAAGAATGAACCAGATGTGCCTCTTACCCCTACGACTACAATGCTGACCGGGAGTCAACCCACCTTGCGGGTGCCAGGACCCTTCTAAGGCTTCGCCCTGCCTGGCAGAGGGCTTCAATGGTACACCAAGCCTCCTCTGCTTTTCCTTACTCTGCAGCGAGGAGGCAAGGAAGCATGGCTGGAAGTCAAAGAGAGACAAGTACCGCTAGGAGGCATGGAGGTATTGCCACAAGCCAGAGAGATACAACCGCCCGAGGAGCGAGGAGGCAAGCAGACAGCGCTAAGACCGCTAAGAGCCGCAGGGACACAGCTACCGTCAACTGTGGAAAGAATGGCAAGTCCATGTCTACTGCCCGCTTCACCCTGACCAGATGGTATGCCGTTTATCCCTGCTTCATCAGCATTTGTGACTTGTAGTTTATCTCACACAATCCCGGCTTTCACGGTGATCGCTGCTTTGAAGGACATGCTTGCCAGCGAAACGGGGCGAATGGCCATTGCCACCGCCTTGAGGTTGCGGGCCAAGCTGTGAGACGAAAGCTGCTCCCTTGGCCGCAACACGGATACTGTGACAAGCAGGTGCGGCGCGGCTTGCAGGTTCGTCTTCGATCTCTGGATGCCAAGGAATTTCGGAAGGAAAATGCAGTGCACCTCCCTTCGTGCCCTGCCACCAAATCGGGGCATCAACAGTTGTTAAACCCAGTAAGCCACAAAAGGTCAAAGCCCTGGTCCCTAAAGCCTTTTGCATTCCTCGAACCCCTAGATACCCGACGGAACTGGTAGCAGTGCCGATGGACTTGGGGTGAAGGGCTTTGGGGGTCTGTTTTCGTTTGTTTTTGGGGCTTCGGGGTTTATTCAGGACTTCACGGTGCTGGGGTCCAAGGTTCAGGCTCGTCATTCCTTACGGCCCTCATTCCGATGGGCCATTGGGGCTGAGCTGGAGCGTTGCCAACCGCATTCGGCTTGAATCCTGCGGCATGCCCTGGCCGCAGAGCCGTGCCTACATGAGACATGTTTCTTGCTATGTCAGGACCAGCCACGTCACCCTAGGTCCTTGCACGATGTTCCCGGCTTGCAGCTTCGTCGTTTGACCCGGACTGCAACCCAAAACCCAACAACTAAGCCCACATCTAAGCCACCTACAACCCCCACAGCCCGAACCCCTGTAAACTCCTGAAGAGCACCAGCGATTGGCCCGTGGGATTCCGTGCTTCGACGAGCTGACGACCAATGTTTACCGACAGTTTGAAGGCTGGGAACTCAAAGGTTTCGAACCTCGGGGATGGGGGCGGCTTGTATAAGAGTTTGAAGAATTAGAATAACGCAGGTGTTGGAGTATGTTATCAGAATCACATGCATACATATCGCCTTTTTAAATGAGAAAGTAATGAAGCCCCTACACATGAGGGCCCTTCGCAGTTGAGCACATGTTGGTGGCTTCAAGGTTTCAAATTTCTGGTCTCGGATGTAGGGCTTCGGCCGTTTGAAGAGGTTTGCCCAGTGTTTACGTTTACGTTTGAGGGCGGAGGGCGTTTGGTTTCCACCCCTTCGGGTCTGTCTATATAGGTTTTGGAGTGAAACAAACTACACTCTAAGAGGCCGGGTCTCTGCAACGCTCAGTGTATGAGTTTATGATGAATTTGTTTCGGTAGGATCCTGCTATGTTGTATGTCCGGGGGTCTGAGTCTAGCCAGACCGTACAATAAATACTGCTGTGGACAGCCGTTCTGCCCGTTTTGCGTGAACTCTTTCTCATCCTGTATCCTGACTCCAACCCCTTATGCAAAACACGAAACCGCGATGCATGAGACCCGAATCCACGTACTCAACGTCGGCTTCAGAAGCCATTTATCGGGGCTGGCAAACAAATGTCTTGGGTAGTTTGGTCTTCGGGCCCAGAAAGCGACTCGAAAGCTTAATTCCTGGAACCCCCACTGTGGTTCTCGGTGGAGTGTGCTACAATGCTGTTGTCAGGATAGAGATACACAGACAAACAGAAACACACATTGGAGGTCCTTGGCCGGGTGTTAACCCCCGATATTCTACAGGTTTACAAGCCGCAGAGCCCTAGTAGAGCCCTAGTGTCGCACTTACGTGTTAGAGGTAGAGTACGACAGTGGCTTCATGGATATTTACAGCGTGGCGTTCCAGTCTATAGGGATCCTTTAAGCCAGAGTCGGGAGGAAGGATTTAGGACCCATTTAGGGTGAAGCCCGACATCCAGGAAGAGCTCGATGCGCTGCCGTCGCTCCTAGGTGCTTTCGCGCATGCTTTGGTGACGGTGTGAGCTCCTCCTTCCGCCCTCCGTCTCTCTCGCTCTCTCGCTAGCTCTCGCTCTCTCTCTCTCGCTCTCTCTCTCTCTCTCTCTCTCTCTCTCTCACTCTCTCTCTCGCTCTCTCTCGCTCGCTCGCTCTGCACATCTCACAGTCTTATATCCATGCATCCGTCCATCTGTATTTTTATCTATCCGTTTGGCTGTCACCCTAGAGCCCTACTAAGCCCTCGAGCCCCAAACCCCCAAGGCTGAAGCTCTTGAGCTCGAATCCGGCGCCAGGTTCTTCCAGAACTTCCAAGATTGGCTCTCTTTGCTGCATCTGCAGTGCGCCACCGCAAGAACAGCTCCTTTTTCTAGGCCCCGAGAATCCTTGACAAAAAATCCTCCTGCTCATGCCTCTCAGGGCATTGCAAGACAAATAAAGCAGATTCGCAGGTACCGTCCTTACGGGCATCGTTGCTGACGCCTCAGCTTGTTCAAGCTTTTCTGAGGCATCGTACATGACAAAACGGCCTACTAAATTGGCTGTTTTCTTAGGCTTAGATTCGCCTGCTCATAATCCTAAGCACTCCCAAAAGACAAGCTTAATCATGTTGGCTTCTGAGCTGCCTTTAGTTGGCACCCCTCATCAACCCCAGAATCAACTCCACAAAAAGCACCCCCCCTCACCCCCCAAACACAAAGCCCCAGAAACTCCGTCAAACACCGTCTCTACAGCATTAAATCCTCGGCCTTAAACTCTGGAATCGACTCCGCAAAATGCCCCCTCACCCTCAACCCTGAACGGCCCTAGACCCTAAGACCACGAACTCTGAACCGTATGCCCTACACCCCCTGATCCTAAACCTCTAGGGTCCCGATGCCCTGCTTGAGGCTGGAGTCTGGCTGTTGGAGGGGGCGACGAAGAGTCACTTAAGGCCCACAACAAGCAAGGACCAACCTGCTTTCGGGTGTGGGGTTAAGTTTTTTTGTAGGACTTAGGATGCACAGGGCTTTGGGGGTGCGGCTTTTGTTGTCCTTGTTTGGTAGCTGTTGTCTCTGAGCTTGCGGTTTCGGGACTTGGTGAATGCCAGGGCCGAAGCCGTCAAGGGTCTAGCTTTTTTGCTGTAGGTGAAGGTGAAGCTCAATTCATGCACCTTATCTCAGTGGAAAGTCCTCATGTCCCGGTCCGAACCAGTACAGCCCGCAACCCCCTTGTGTGTGTGGGCTTTAGAATGCAGTGCCTTGTCTTGAAGGGTCTAGATGGCTTAGGTCGAGCTTTATGTGTGAGGAATCTTAAAACGACCCGGAGTAATTCTCCTGAGCCACATCCCACACCTTGATCCCGGAAAGAGCTGGGGCATCTTCTGAGTTCGGCCAGGATCGCCAAGAATGGTTCCTTGCAGGCCAGGGGCCATGGGGAGCTCTGTGAGTATGTTGGATTGATGCCCGAAGCCTAAACAGGAGAAGCTATGACAGCTATGAGTCTCAGAGTCGAAGTCAGGCTTTGGGCCTTCAGTTCCGGGGTTCGGAGCAGGGGTTCAGGGCTCAGGGCCCTGAGGCTTGGGGCGCTCTTCGGGTATAAGGGCAGCAGTTTATCTACAGTTTGCTGTAAGCCGCCAGCTCTCAGCTGTAGAACCCTGCCATGGACTCGAGGACAAGTTTCATCGTCTCCTAGAGATTTTATCTTTTGCCTCATACCGTATCAACGTAATTATATACATTTATAAATTTCTGCAAAAGAGTGTTAACACCAGCTCGGGCATGGTGGCCGTCGAACATTTTCTGAACCCTACTCTGAAGACCCGTCAAAATTCTGTCTTCTAGGCAGCAGCAGCCTCGACTGTTCGTTTTTTGGCATGCTTCGGCTACAGGATTTGGGTCAGGGTGTGTTGGGTGTAGCTTCTTACAGTGCCTAGGGGCTTCGTCTGAATCTCCAAAAGCGTCGACGGCATCGGTCTGAGCAGGTGTTGAGAGGTATCGCTTAGGCGTACAGAGGGGGGCGAGACTATTAGGTATACTTGGCTTGATGTGGGGTTTGATTCTTCGGCCACGCACTCTTCCTGCATACCATGCCGATGTGAGCCATTTTTGGCTTAAGCTGACCAACGAAGTTGCTCGGGGCACAGAGATTGGTCAGGAGTACCGTGGCCCGGCTGTCTGGGTTAAGTGCAGTTGAGCAACAAGACGTCAAGTTTAGGGAATCGGGGCTTCGGTTTGATTCTATGCTTAGGGTATCTTACAGCATGGGGTTTGGGGCCCGCAGGTTTGGGTTGTCGGGGTTTTAGGGTCGTTCGGAAATCTGCCGGAAGCCCTTCGACGATGATTCAGATCTTATTGTCGGCCGGGGCCGTTCAGAGAAGGGAAGTGCCAGGAGAAGCCGAGACTTCCTCAGGTCAAGCTTCACCATGCACGCTACCCTCAACGACGAAGAGCCACGGACCCCTCGTAAGGGAACCGATCGAAAGCCTCTTGACTTGACTTCAGCATGAGAATGAAAGACGCTCAAAAACTAGTTCCTTTTTTGTGGCTGGCCTTGGCTTATGGGGAGGGTCATATTCACATGAGCTACGGAGGATCGCTCTCATGATGCTGTTTCATGTCCTCGCAGTGTTGAAAGCCCTCTGCCCTGAAGACTGCTGACTGCTGCTTTCTCTAGTTGCTCGCTTCTGCCATTTGTCTCGCCCCGGTAGTTTTATGCACATTTTGCGAAGCTTCACTGTACCCAGACCCATGGAGCCCATAAAACTCACTAAAGCAACATTGCAGCAGCATCCCTCTCGGAGTCGTATCAAGGAGGGATCCCTTTGTGGCTTCAGGGTGACATTCCTATTCAGGGATGTTGGGCCTTCAGCCTGAACAGCAGCGCTCTGGCCACTGCATGATCCAAGCACTGAAACACCATCTCGCTTTGAATGCTATCTGTAGGTGTAGCTCCAAACCGTCCTGGCTCATGATGCTTTTGTAATTCGTAGAGGGTGCGGTTATCGCTAAAGCCTGCAACCGGAGTCGCAGGTATGGAGTCCCTCAGCCGCCAAGCCACGATCCCCAAACCATGGGACCAACGTATGCGGCAGGCGCCACATCCCAAAAGCAAAAATGCCATCAGCACCAGGACCCCCACGGGCCCTGATGCACTCCTCACTCGCTCACAACCCGCTAAACCAGTAGCCCCATAAACCCGGAGCCCTCAACCCTGCATAACCCTAAACCCTAAACCTCGGACCTTCTAAATCCTATAAACCTTAAACACTAAACTCTAAACCCTAAACCCTAAACACCAAACAGCCCAGGGCCCAGATGCAGCGTTCCCCTCTCATGTTCATCCCTTCCCCGGCTCGTCGCCGGACTCCGCCGGCGACACCCGAGCCGCCCATGCTGCCGGGCTTAGGGTTCAGGGTTTATCCGGGGTTTATGTAGCCTTTGTGTGTAGGGCCGAGGGGCTGTTGGTTTAGGGCTGCAGTGCTTTAGATCCGTCGGGCTTAGAGCTTCGAGGGGGTCGAGGTGAGTAGTCGGCTATGTACTTATGGGGTTTGCGGCGAAGGGGTGGCAGCGAAGAGTCTAA
Organism: Symbiodinium necroappetens; assembly: GCA_905231915.1. Taxonomy (NCBI): domain Eukaryota; class Dinophyceae; order Suessiales; family Symbiodiniaceae; genus Symbiodinium; species Symbiodinium necroappetens. Next base: position 20,504 of record CAJNJA010103251.1, read on the forward strand.
TCCATCATGTGCTTGGTTGATAAGCGCTTCCTTCTTGTCCAAAAATCGAGCGCGCCGAAGGACTCGAATTTGCAGCACTTGCATACAGGGGTAGACAGACTGGCGCTGCTAGTTCTGATGTCTAATTATGCTAGTGGTGGCGGCTCAGCTGCCGGGTGGTCAGCCCCCCTGCTGGGCTGGCTGCCTTCCTTGATTTTAAGATACCCGTGAGAAGCGAAGAATATGGCACCTGAATTGCTAGACATCTCCAGCAAGTAGCATAAACACGTATCACCTTCCGTAACAAAATGCAGAAACCCCTTGGAACGCCTTCACAAGACATGAACCCTAAGTTAAACCTATCCTCAAACAGTAGACCCTACACCCCTAATTGTTCTGTTAACTTTCCGAATTTTCCGCGTATCTGCCAAGGAAGGCAAGCACACCGGCGGCGCCCGACGCTCGAGCTGAAGCCAAAGAGGCGATGCGGATCAAAAGGTCGTATTTGTGCTTAGGGCTAACATATGGGTCGGAAGACTTAGTGTAATAAGTAATGGTATTCCCTCATGGTCTGTGTCCTAATTATATAGTATATCTCCCAAAACCTGTATATTTTGGTTTTGTGCTTTCCTAGAAGATTTTCTCACATTTTCCCGCTCGGCAGGCCGAGATCACCCTCTGGCCCAAACCTTACTTTAGTTGTTGACGCTTCCATATTCGGGGGTGAGTTTAGGGTTGAGGGCTTCTGGGTTTAGCGCCCCACATGCGAGTCATAGGGCTAATTGCGAGCTTAGGATCTTGGGTTCCCCTGTTAGGTTTCTAAGCCTTCCGGTTCGGGGGTCTAATAGGGCTTGCGGTCTTGGCCCTGGGCTGGGCATGGGTCAAGCAGGACGCAAGGTGGGAGTTGTTTAGTCTCGCCTTTGTTGGATGGGTTAGTAGCAGAACCCTGAACCCTATCAACCCTACCTACCCATAGGCCCCTAAGTAGTTCCTTCTTGTGGTGCATTATATTTTGAATCCTATAAACTTAATCCCAAAAAGGAACTACTAAGGGGCCCTATGGGTAAGCCCAAGTCTTACACCTAGGGGCCTCGGTCCTCGGGTTTTGTTTGCCGGGGGAGGTCTTTCCGAGGGAGCTGACCCAGATCCCCACGGCGCTCAGGCGGGAACCTGAGCCGTAGCTCCGGTTCCCAGGGCCCGGAGGTCGACGCGGTGAGGGCTCGAATAAGTTTATAAGCTCAGAGGGGTGTTGGGGGCGTGACATAGACCATGTGATCTTTCTGCTTATCCCGATTTCAGGGTTGGTTCTGCGATCTTTAGGATTTAAGTTGTGTTTTGGAATGTCAACGTAAACTCTACGTCTTCTACTCTAGGGCTTTTTGGATTTGATCTGCAGGGTTTGGGATCTAGGTAAATGTCCATGTATCCCAAACACTACACATTCCCCGTAGCGTCAAGCACTACGAAAGGGGAGCTAGTGAATTATCACCCATCTGTATAGCCCTTCACAGCAGTAGGCTGTTGGATCCTGAGGTATGGTCCAGGGTTTGGGGTTTGCGTCCCTGTGCTTGTGCGCAGTCCCTAAGCCCCAAAAACCCCTCAACCCTAAACCCCTCAACGCACAAATCGAGAAGTGTGCCGAAACCTCTCAACCCTAAACCCTAAACCGAAAAGGCCATTTTGCGTGAGTATGCTGTGAGAAGGGTGGGAGATGCGAAGCCTGAAGCTGCATGCTGAAAAGTGTGGAGAGCAGCAAGCAGTTGACGGGCGAGTGAGTGACGAGTGAGTGCAAGAAGCCGAGATAGCCGAGCCTGTGTCGGTCAGCCATTGGACCCTTTGCCTGTGGTCCTTTGGCCAATGTGCCGTCGTCGTACCAGGTTTTAGGGTTTTATGGTTTAGGGTTTAGAGTTTACAGGGTTTAGGGTTCAGGGTACCAGGAACCCTCGCCCAGCCCTGTCCTAGCGTGAGTGCTGAAACCGAAAAGGCAGCGAGCAGCAGCGAAGGCGGAGCCCGTGGTACTGCGAGTGAGGAAGATGGCGAGCAAAGGCATCCTCGGGAGGTTTAAAAAGGGGGAGTAGTATAGGAGGAGCTTCAGATGTCTATGATATTTCCATGACATGTACATGGATATATACATATATATATATAGTCAATTAGTCATTTAGCTTATTTATATATCTTTTCTTCATTCCATTATATATATATATATGGCCTGTAATTAACGGGATGATTACTATTTATTCTGGGGCCGAATATAGAAGTCGGAATAAGCCATTTTGTTTTTTGGGGTTGCCGTTCAAATTATCAGCGCCCCTGGATTGCAGGGTTTAGGCTTTCAGCTCGTGAGCACTAATCAAGAAGCATACGTTCCTAGGATAGAGAGAGAAAGCAAGACATAAGGTGCAGTTACCACGATGAGGAAAGTGTAGCGATGACAAAGGTTTTCCTTGCAACAACAAGGTCCGACCGCGGAGGCACGACGAGGCACAGTAAGGCACAGGCATGGAGTTTCAATGGGCTCTAAACCCTTGCATCCCTAACCTTAAACTCGAAACCCTTAGGCCATTATATAGAGCCATAAACCTTAAGCCCTTAGGTCATTGACCCAAAGCCCCCACAAAAGGCTCTGCATCTCCACTCCGAGGCTGCGCCGTCGTGACGCTCTGCGACCCGGCGGTTGTTGCACCGCGGCGGGCACATTGGAAGTTTTTGGCAGATCTGTACGGCTACAAAGAGAGAAAGAGAGAAAGAAAGAGAAAGAAAGAGAAAGAGAGAGAAAGAGAGAGAGAGAGAGAGCCTGGTACTGTTTGTGTTCCATAGGCTTGAAGCCCGGAGGACCTGACCGTCCCCTGCCCGGCAGAGAGAGGCAAGAGAGTTGCTTGTGTTTCCTGAGTGTTCATTTTCGAAGGTGTCAAAAGCCAAGAACTTTAATGCAGTTTAAACGTTACCAGTTATACGTCCTCAAACGAGCACTATGGGTGTCCAGGGCTGCAGGTGTTTTGGGGGGATAGTTGCTTAAGTTGTGTAGGGCTGGTCTGGTGAGGCATCAGCTGTATGGCACTTCTAGGGTTGAGTGCTCGCGTGCTACAGTGTAGGTTTGGGGATCGGGGTCTGACCCTTCTGCCTTTTCCCGAACCCGCAATGTGAAGCTTTGTGCTTGCACGGTACTGCTAATGCTGCTAATGATAATGATGCCGTTGCCACATCGGTCATAACGTGCGGCATCGCCACGGCAATGGTAATAAGACATCCTGAAATGAATTGTAGAGTGGCCCAAAGGTGTCAGACTTGCTCAGGACCTCGCATGCCGGATGGCCGTTGCAGTTATTGATGGCGTTTGCGTCGAGGCGGCTTTCCCTTCGTCGGCCTTTTTCAGGATGGCGTTGGCTCAGGGTTTTTTGGGGAGGTGGGTTGATTCTGAGGGGGGTTTAAGGTTTCCGGGCTTTCTGGCATTGCCGTGATCCAGATTGAAGAAGAGTGATGGCTTTAGGGGATGCTAGTAATGCTAGCCCCCGGTTCTCAGGTCCCCACCCGGACATTGCACAGCCCTTCAGTCCGGGAACATTCCCCAAAATCCAGCAGGCGTTCTCCGGCTTCACACAGAGAGATAAAACTTAAACCCGAGCCCTAAGCCGGAATAAATCCTAAGCCATTTTTGCAGTGACCTTGTGCCCGTGGCCAGGTCCGGAAGCACAGCCGACGCTCGAAGCGCGATGAGCGGCTCGGTGGAGGTGATGGAGGAAGGTCTTGGAGTGTGTTGTCCTTGACCTATCTTGACATTAATTATTGGCAAGCAGAAACACATGCATACATATCATATTGTGTATATGTATTATGATGTATATATATATATACATGTCTGTGTGTTTGCATATATATATGTATATATGTGTGTGTGTATGTATGTATGTAATGTAATGTAATGTAATGTAATGTAATGTAATGTAATGTATTGTATTGTATTGTAATGTATTGTATTGTATTGTATTGTATGGTATGGTATGGTATGTATGTATGTATGTATGTATGTGTCTGTCTGTCTCTCTCTCTCTCTCTCTCGCTCTTGTTTGCTTGAACTTTATCTATAGCTAAACATGCCCTGGGTTCTGCGCGTCAGCTCCCCTGTAAGAACGTAGTGGCCCGTAGAAAAGTCGTGATAGGGATTAATCGGGTTAGGGTTTAGGGTTTAGGGTGTAGGGGTCATCCCATACATTCCAGTGAGACCTTGATTTGATTCTCTTTGCCCCCAATCCATTGATTCAAGGCATGTTGCTGGCTCGTGGGGTACTGGGTTCACCGGGGAGCCGAAGGCCTTCAAGGCATGTTTTGTGTAGCTGCGTAGCCGTGATTAGTGAAACCTCCGGCTTTTCTGAATGGGCCGTATATTCAGCGCCCCGACAGAGATGTCTTAATCAGGGATCCATTGCAGAGCCCTTACAAATTAGAGTAGGGCTTGCCGGGCGAGTTATTGTATAGCACAAGCATGGGAAGGGACTTGAAGTATCACTACTAGCGATTATGAAGATATGACGACGCCTGTATTCAGTGAAAGCTCGGGGTTTCGCAGGCCCGAGACGTCATTTGCAGCCTTCCACCCCGCGACACCGGGTTCGATGAACCCCAGCAACCCAATGTAGGGACCCTTGTAATGGAAACCGGGGTACCAGATGATACTCACGTAGAGATTACCATGTAACCGTGCTACTAATCATTCAGCCCGGTACGGTATAATTAGCGGTTTCATTCAAACAGGTTTTGGAACTCGCCTCACAGCCTCCGGTCGTGAGGTGATTGACCCATGTGCCTTGAAAGCCCGAAGAGAAATTCATGAGCTCTCTCAACTAGCGGCCCTAAATCCCAAACCCCCCAAGCCGTGAAACAACCCATCCCAGGCAAGGCGAGGAGGTGCGCATGAGAGTTGGGCTTCTTCATGCTTATGGTCTAGTTCAGGGTGTACGGGTTGAAGCAACTTCTGGCCGTTTCGGGTTTATTACAAAGCTCCCTATCCAATGCACGCCTCGGGTTTTGTAGCCCCCATGGAGAAGCATCCTACGAGGGCCTCAGGGTCTTGCGCTTATAGGCTAGAGCTCGTTCGGATCAAGAGTCAAGGAGTTGGTGGTCTTGAATTGCAGGGTCCGGGGTATCGGATTTATATAGGGTTGGGGAAGAGGGCAGCTCAATGTTTATGCTCTTTTGAATGATCCCACCCCAGCTTGCATTACAGCTGCAGTAGCGCTGACTCAGGGGCTGCCCCCAGCCCACAAGACGGTATCACCCATCAGTAACTGAAGATAGCCAACAACCAAGAAAGCACCTGAAAGTCCTAACGTGCCAGACCCCGCATCCCAGGCCAAAAATCGAACACAAAGGCTTGCTGACGGCTAGCCCTGAATAACTCTGACAGGAGCTCGGTGTGTTCGTGGCATGGGGCCACCGAGTGGAGCGCCGGGCGACCGTCAGTGAGGCCGGATGATTTAGCATTTGTACAACATATAGGGTTTAGCAGCGTGGTTTTTAAGTCTTGGCGATGTTTTCCTACTGATCTCATGAGGAGCTCCCCGAAAGGCTTCTTTTGTTGAGCTAGTCTGAGCTAGTTAACCTGTTGAATAGGGTCCGTGCTTTCCGAAGCCAAGCTGCGGGAGCCGAGCCTAGCTTAGATACTCGGTCATTCCCTCATGTGTCCGAACACCGAATGTGTCAAGAGCTCGAAGCCATAATCCCCAAGGCCTGAAATGTTAACCGTCTCCAAACCCTTAAACCCTTTAACCCTTATTCAAATCCAAAAGAACTCGTAAGGCCGTCATGGCCCCCTTGTAGAACACGTCGAGAGCCTGGGCAACCCTTGCAGGGGGACTACGAACCCTTAGCCCTTAAACCCTTACATACATATATACTGGGTCGCTCGAGTCTATATATACATATATATATATATGTATAATCTAAATATAGAACTCCCTAAGCTCGAAGCCCGAAATCCGAAATCCTAAGCACTCAGCCCAAATTTTCAAATCTAGACCCTTCGAGCCTACGTCGTCCTCATCCTCCCCCAAAACAAGACCCTAGAGAGGAGGGCCTGGAGCGCTACTTCAACGGCCTCGCTTTCGTGCCATCGCCGGCGGCCCTGGACCCGAAAGCCCCCTTTGAGGCCCACGTCTCGGTCAGGGAAAGGGTACCCAAAGGGCCACGGGTTTAGGGTTTGGGGTTTAGGGCGATAGGGTTTAGGATTTAGGGTTTAGGGTTTAGCGCCACAGGGTTTTAGGGGTTTAGGGGTTTAGGGTTTTAGGGTTTAGGGGTTTAGGGGTTTAGGGTTTAGGGGCGATAGGGTTCCAGAAGGGGCCTAGAAGAGAAGATTGCTTTATGAGGGTACAAAAAGTGCACGATGTAGTGTTCTGTAAGAGGCCTATGAGGGAAGGCGGTTCGATGAGGGTGCTTAGTGTTCTGTAACGGGGTACGACAAGGAGTATTCAAGATTCTGCAAGGTTACCATAGGAGTACTGAGTTTCAGTTGTGTACAAGTACTGTAGGGACGACAGGGTTTAGGGTTGAGGTGCTTGTGTTGTATGGCCGAGATAGTGGGTCAGGGTTCATGGGCCTACAGAAGAGGGTTGCGGTCGCAGTGTTGTTGAACATGTCTTGGGGCTTTGCCGGTGCGGTTGTTGGGCTTTAGATGTAAACAGTCGGCCCAGAGGCCCGGCAGCCTTTTGAACTAAACCGAAGCCTATGAGCCTACGAGCTCTAGTCCTGAGCGCCCCAGTCTTAAAACCCGAACCGCTTTTAGCCCAAATCCGAAGTCTGCTAAACCAAAGCGTCAGACTCTAAGCCAATGAGCCCCTAAGCCGTGAACGAAGACAACTTCTACTTGCCAAGTCGGACTCCCGGACAGAAAAATACTGGAGGAGACGCTGCAGATATTCCCGCTGTCTTCGTCGTTGCAGCCAGCCTTCTGTGAGGTCAAGGCGCACGGGGCTAAGATGACAACAGTCTTGTCATTTCGATGTAATCATACCACAGTTTCAGAATTTCTTTGCAGATGTATCGTAACCGCGAGACTTGTATAGCCTTGCACAAGTTTATATTGTGCGGCTCAGGAAGAGCCGCTCGTTGTTGTGCCCCATTTGTAGTCAGTATTGCAGTGTTCACCAGACAACTTGTTAACCTTGCTGAGTCCAAGGAATAATCCTACAAAATCGGGGCCTAGACAATTATCGATACTATTCCCAGGTGTTCCTATACCGCTAAATTAAACCAAAACCCTGCCCTAACCAGCAAGGCCACTATACTGCACAGGCCACAAAGCTGGAAATAAAAATAGCGAGGTATTTCACCGTATTTACATGTTCCTTAAAGGAACAGCACTAAAGTTTGAGCCCGCCGAGAAGGAGATCGAAGCCTCGTCCTCTCTGCTTCAATCCGGACCGCATGGGCGACCGGATCTGGTGAAGTGGCTCTGGGAGACCAAGGCATCGAGGGAGGGGGTGAGGTTAGGTATACCGGTAGTCCAAAAGCGTTCAGGGTTTAGGGCTTGCGAGCTCAGTTCAGGCCTGTGGAAAAAGGGCTAAACCTCTAAACCCTTAAACCCTTACAATTTGGTCCTTGCAAATCTCTTGCATGGTATACCCGAAACCTTACGTGCTAAGTTCTTGGTCGGTTTAGGGGTCTAGGAAATAGGGTTTTTGGCTCAAGGGACTTAGGTGCTCGCGACAACATATATATATACACACACACACACATACATACATACATACATACATACATACCTACATACCTACGTACAT
>CAJNJA010103251.1:28355-46348 GCA_905231915.1 Symbiodinium necroappetens
CATACATACATACACACACGCACATATAATATATATATATGTATAACATACATAACAATATCAGAAAATATAGATATAGACATAGATATAGATATAGATATGGAGAGAATGCGAGAGAGAGAGAGAGAAAGAACAGAAGCTTAGCTTCGGAGCTCAGTCTTGCTGAGAGGTCTGTTCTGGCCGGTTTTTCGGTGACATCCCACTAGGTTGCAGTAGAATGATAAGACTGAAGGGTGGGTTCAGGGTTTAGGGTTTCAGACTGGAGTCAACTCTGGCAGGACGCCGGGAAGCAAGCAGAGTTCCACTAGCCTACCATGACCACAAGGGTGCGGGTCTATCGATGTTGAAGACTTACAAAGAGCTCTACTTCACAGCCACCTTGAGGGTTGCAAGTTGAGGGTCAAGCAAGCATCGCCAGGCGGGTCTCGACAATCTTTGGAGCAAGCCACCGCCGCCGCTGGCGAGATCTGTGATGTGGCTCGCTTTGAACCCAAAGCCATGGAACCTGAACCCAGAACAGCTTCAACAGCTCTCTCACGAAGACCTGGCTTCTGGCGCATTATATGCACGCTTTATGCATTCCTTCTTAAATGCTAGCTTAAGTACCAGGATAGTGGGCTTCTGGCTAGCAGTTCGGATTGAGGGTTTCAGTTTAGGCTTCTGGGATTTTGCACGTCTGGACCTCAATTCCGGGAGTTTGAAAGCGATGAAGAAGTTCCGCTTCCCAATCTGAAAAACACATGCCTTTATGTCACCCTTACACAGCCCACCCTTACACAGCCCTACTTATAAGACCCTCTACAACTCCTCTATACGGCCTTTCAAAACCTTGTGAAGTCCCTAATAGATTCAAAATAATGTCATGCAAGACCGGCCCAAACCCTGGACGTGACACCCACGTCCCTGAGGCCTAAGCCCTTCTGAACGCTAACTACATCCCCAAGATGTGATCTGAAGGAAGCAGCCCAAGTCCCCTTAACCCTAAACTTTAAACCCTAAAACCCTAAAGCCCTAAACCCTAAACCCAGCGGCCGAAAAGAAGCCGGCGCCGAGTCGCCGCCCAAAGCCCAGGCAAAGGGTGGCTCGAGATCAGCTCTTCCCGCACTCCGGGAAGGAAGGCCGAAGAGCGCCTGTGGTCTTCTTAGAGGGTTTTTGGGGGGTTAGGGCATTTTGGGGGTTTAGGGTTTTGAGGGCAGTTTAGGGTTTAGGGTTCAGGCATTTTGGGGTTTGGGGCTGTTCGGATTAAAGGAGTATCGAATTGGGGTGTGCGAAAGGTCTTATGCAGAATCACGTGCAGCGCCGAACGTACATAGGGCCGAAGCCTTCGCTCAAGGCTGTTCTCTCGGAAAGCACACAGTCCGAAGCTTTGGTGTGAATGCTTTAAAGATGTGCAGCTTACTGCGACTCGTGTACACTTTACAGGTCTGTGCTTCGAGCATCACGTTTCAAACCAAGTACTTGCAGTTCTTGCCAAACCTATGCACAAGCAGGCCGGAATAGCATGGAATGCCAATTTAGCACGGGTTTGGGGTCGTGTGCTTGGTTTTGTAAGGTGTTTAGAGTATGGGGTTGCGCGCAGTGCTTGTAAGATATTGATCAGATGACTAATAAGGTTTGCTGCTTTCTCCAAGGGTCCGATGTATAAGAGAGGGGTTTATAGGGATATACACATATATAATAGGCATAGGGTTTGTAGGGGCTTGCAATAGCTATCAATAGCTGTTCCAGATAAAGCCCGAAAGCCTGCAATCGGGTAGGGCAGTTCAGAATATGCATATATAGAATCGGTAAGCGCGTGTGTGTGTATGTATATATATATATATATATGTACACATAGTCCTCAGTCAAGGCTGTCGGATTTCTTTGGTGTTTTTGAGGCTTAGGCCTTGTGGCATTTAGTTTTGCCTTCCGCTGTGCAGGATCCCATTAGTTTGGGGGAGACTTGCTAAGCTTGAGTGTTCTTACTGCAATTGGGGCTTATTGGGTGTCGGTTCTGGGTGTCGGGTCAAAGCATCCAGGGTTCAAGGCCTACAGGTCTAAAGATTTGCGGCTATACTCTTTGAGTGTTTCGGCGGCAGAGTCTCAGTTGAGCCCGCAAGATTTAAAAGAATTGGGTTGAGAGCTAGTCTCCATTGTAGCCTCTTTAACTGGCTAGCAAATTGTATTGTTGGTGACCCTTCAGGGGAGCCCGCAACAAGAAGCCTGAAACTTAAGCCCTCAACAGAGCCCTTAGGGGGAAGAACCCCTAAACCGTGTATCCCATAGAAAGCTTCCGTGCCAGGCAAGGAGCACGAAAACCGAGCCGGAGAGAAGCTCGCGGAGCTCGTCAAGGCTAAGTCGTCGGGTCGATGTATATTTCAAAGGCCCCCCCCCTTTTTTTCAAGGGACCCTTATAAAAAAAAGGGAATCCCTTAAAGGAACCCCCAACAGGACTTGTGAGGGGGTTCCTTTACAGAGTTCCTTGACGGGCTCCTTCAAGGGCTTTTTAGCGAATTGTTGGGGATTCAGTGGTTCCTGTACGAGTTCTGTAGAGTTGTTGGGGTCTTGTTTGGCTTTCCTAAGGTTAACTAACTTAGCTGTACAAGGCTTGTGTACTGACATAATTAGAACATACGTTGGCCTCAAAAAAGGGTCAACGTAGCTGTCTAGGCACATGGACCTTTGGGCCTTTGGGATAGGACTTCGGGGTTCATGCTGCGTGCGACCCGAAACACGTTAGGAAAGGGTCTTTACTATCTAAATTGACCCAGTGAAGGGGTTAATTATAGTTTCCTTCTTAGGCCTCAAACGAGGTTCTTGGGGATGGGAAATTCATGGGCGGCTTATTAGCATTACTTTTGGGATGGGTTTGGCGGCTAGATCGCCGAAAACACTTAAAACCCGTAGCCCCTCAAACCATATACATTCGAAGCGGTAAACTTTAACCCTATCACCTACCGCCCTGGCCCCGAAAATCTCGAGGCTGTGGGTCTCTTGGACGGCATCGCGTGGCTTGGACGTGAGTGGGGGGGCAGACCCAAAGCCGTAACCGTGGGGGCGGGGTCGGAATAGCTACTGACATTGTTGTTCACGGTGCGTCCTTCTACTTGCAGTACACTTTATCCCAAAGCCGCATTGGAAGTGTGCAGGTCCCTTCAAACCGAGTCCAACCCCATGAACCCCAAACCCAAACCCTGTCTGGAAACCCCTAAACCCGTACAAAACCTGTGAAAAAAACACACACAGCAGATCTCCGCCGGGTTGGGATCAGGCCAGGCTCGACTTTCTTGGACCTTTGCGGTGGACCTGGTGCCTGGTCCCAGCACCTCGGACTCCTTGAAAACTGTACGAGGCTTACTTGCCCTCAACGCCAAACCTCCAGCGAAGCGGGTGGGAAGAAAAGCCAGGGGGTTTTGAGGGTTTCGGGGTTACAGTAAGGGTTTGGGCCTGGAGGTTTCTTGGGCTCAGGAGGTTTTGTGGAGCTTTTCGGGCTGAAATCTTTTAGGGTTAAGGTAGATTTTTGATTCAAAAGAAAGCTCCAGGACTCCAGAGTTCAGTTGGGTTCCATGGTTGTGCAGCAAAGGAGTTTTGGGGCTGAAGCTTCGCGTCTTGAGCTTTTTCTCTTAGCTTAAGACTCTAAGATACCTAGAGGGTTTTTTTGGGGATGCCATGGCCAGTTGGAGTGTTTGCGGGCTTTGCTGGGTCGCATCGGTCCTGGCGACACGGCATGACTCGACCTGGATCTCTGGATCTTCCCGAGAGTTCAGGGCTAGGGATTCCGAGTGCTGTTGAAGCGTTGTACGCCCATGCGGTTCTAAACCCTATATACCCTAAACCCTGTTTCAACCCATGAGCCCTCTCAGCCAACCGCACTGACCCCGATTGCCTGACACGCCTCCTAACGCTCGGGGGCCCCTGCGCTTGAAAAAACATCCGGCACCTTTCAGACTGGAGCACCCAGAAAGGTATCTAGACCCTATAAACCCTAAACCAGAACACCGAGAAAAGGTATCTAACCCTACGCCTTATTTCCCAGAACACCCAGAAAAGGTATCTTCTTGGGCAGCGCCACCGCCTCTTGCGCTGGAAGCAGACCTACTAGCCTACACCGAGTCCTTTAGGGTTTCGGCATTGAGACTCACCCCTGTTTTGGGTCTATGGTTTGGGTTTAGAGTTTTGGTCTGTATAGGTATTGGGCCCTAAACCCTAAACCCTAATAGGTACTGAGTTGAGGAATTCGGTTTGGGAGTTTAGGGTTTGGTGTTTTGGAAGCAGGGAAGGACCTGGGAGTGTTTCATATATCTTCGAGAATCCCTTTCATGCATCTTCCATTTCAGACCGTGCGATTGTCAAATTTCCTTCGGATCCATCCATCTAGGAAGTCTGGGGCGTAGAGTTTTGGGGAATTAGCGTAGGCTGTCGGGCATGCGCAACGTCTGAGACTCAATGGCCAGAGTCAGTGATGGCACGATCCCCATCCAACCCAAAGCTCTTCGAAGCACTCCGCCCGAGCGAGACACAGTTTCACTCACAGCTTGAAAGACAAAACTGCGCTGTCCATCATCCCCTAAAGCCAACCCCCATGGCACCCCCAAAAGTCCTGCTTGCTAGAAGACCTCGGTCCTCCTTGTGGACTGCCGAACCCCTTTTGTAAACTGCAGAGGCAAAGCTCAAAATTCGCACCCCTAATCTCAAGGTCCTCAGCCTTGCAGATCCTAGATATTTGATGTGATTGAACAGAGCACCCCAACGCTCCAAAGTACACATCTCTGCTAGAAACCCGAGATAAAGGCCCTAGGCACAGAACTGTAAAGCCTCGATCCGTAACCTCAGGGGACTTGCAGTTACATAGATAAATGGTTTGTAAAGAAGCAACAGCTGACATACTAGGATCAAGTTAAGATACAAATCTCGGCAGTCACTTAGAACCAGAACTAAGCCCACGCACTGAAGTCTCGATCCCTGTCGCCCTATAGCCTACACACGTAGGGAAGCCAAAGCCGCTACGATCGTCATGATTAATGTCACTATTCTTTATGAAGTGATGATTTAGGACCAATACTCGTCATGATTGTTACTGCATTGCTGTTCTTACTACTACTTATGATCTTTATTATTGTTATTATCATTAGTATTATTACTATTACTACGACTACTACGACGACTACTACTACTACTACTACCACCACTACCACTACCACTACCACGACCACGACCACGACCACGACCACGACCACGACCACCACCACGACCACCACCACCACCACTACCACTACCACTACCACTACGACGACGACGACGACTACTACTACTAGTCCAACTATAACTCTAGGCCCCCAAAACGGTTTGCCCAATTGCACAGCCCAGGCGGTTTCGGGTTCACGCTGCGCAGTGGCGCGGGTGCGGAGGAGGATTGGCAAGCGGAGACCAAGGCCAGGGTTATGGGTTTGGGGCTTACAGGGCTTTAGGGGTTTAGGGTATTTTGGGGTGTTTAGGGGTTTGGGGTTTAGGGTTTAGGGGTTGAGAGGCTTAGGGTTTTTTTCGTTTAAGGGTTGATAGGGTTGAATGTTTAGGCTAGCAGATGGTTAGTGATTGTTAGTCTAAGTTAGTTTCGGGTGCAGGGTCATTAGGGTTTCCAGATCGCTCTTCGGGTTTCTAGCGCCAGGTGAAATAAAGCACTCCATGCCCCTCAACTAGACCGTGACGCGCCAACCTAGCTGCCCGTCCTCAACCGAAACTCCTACCCATCTCTACCCTGAAAATCCGCAACCGTCTCTTTTCCAGAGAACCCCGAAGCCGACTTCCGCGTGGTGTTTATAGCTTCCGGGTTGCGTCGCATGGTGATCTGCGTTTCAGAGCTCCGTTTCGCAATACGAGGAGTGTTTATTCGTGTTTAGGGCTTATGCGAGGTCTCGAGCCGACCTTCCGAATGATGGGCCAAGTCATTCTTGTTGTAATCCTTACTCAGGGCGGGGGGCTTGTTGATCAGCAATCAGCAATCTGCGCAAGTTGTCGAGCTCTAGCAGGTGTGTAGAATTATTGGGCATGCCTGGCATCGGGAGAGTCGTGTTTGAAGATGTGCTTTCCGTCCCCTCTCAGGACGACTGGTACCCAGATTTGCCCCTGGAATGCAGCTTCAGTTGTGCTTGTGGCTTGTAGTGCTTGCCAATTTCATACCCCCCTGAACCCGAGCCCCACACTTGAAGAGCGAGACTATGTATTCCATGCATCAATCAGGGTTTAGGGTTTGGAGGCAGCTTCGACTCGCAGACTCACCTACTAGGTTCTTACCAGCATGCACCAAAGGATCCGCCACCCCCAGTGGCAGCCACTTTGGGGTGCTGATGGTACCGGTGATTTGCTGCTTCTTGGTGGCACCCGTTTCTCGAGGCCAACAGGTCAACCTAAACCGTAAACCCTAAGCCTAGAACCGTTGGCATATGCCCAAGGTCATAAATGGCATAGGGCTTTGGCTGCCGTTTGCTAGAAATGGTAGGCGTCATGTCTGCAGGAGCTCTAGCTCGGTCCGCAAAATGAGAAGTTCTGGGTGGTTCAAACAGTAACACATACTTCTTGCGATTAACCCGTAACCCTACACGTCCACCCGAGGAAGCCCGAAAATCTCCTTCACCTCGCACGATCGCTGCATGATGCCGGGGGCGTCACACTTTGCCTTGCCGATGGAGGGTTCAGCGACAAGGCTCGGCAGTTCAGTTATTATATTACTATATGATAATACAATATTATGTATTGCTGTATTATGCCATTATATGTGTATATATATATATTGTTATATTACATTAGACTACATGATGTCATATTACACCATATCAACATATTCTGTATACCAGAATCTTTCCTTTCATTAGATCATGTCGAAGAATGCGGCCTGGGCCTGGCAAAGGGTCTGCTCGGAAGAAGTTAAGGGTCTAAAACCCAACTCCTGAAACTCTGAGAAACTCTGACACATTCCGAGACCTAAATCCGAACTCCCCAAACTTCCCTGAAGCTTGTCTCTTAAGAATCTTAAAGGATTTGTGCGAGAGTGAGAGTCGAAAGCCCTATAAAGCTAACCCTGAAGGCCATTCCACCGAACCTCTTGGAGTTGCACTTCTATCGGCTCCTTTTGGCGGAGCTCCTCACTGCGGCCTGCTGTCCCCCGCCTTGCACTCCGAAAATCTTCTGTTAGAAGATGACCTTCAACCCTTTTTGCTGTAGCTGAGTGCGTAAACTATTGGTTTTGGGGGCCAAGATGCCCTCTCATAGCCAAAGAAGTTTCGGGGTGTATGCACGTTTACCACTCAATGTTTAAGCTCCGGACGACACTCCCCCGCCCCACTCGGCCTGGCATCCTCTCCCGAGCGTGTTGGTGTTTAGGGTTGGGGGTTCGGGTTGAGATTTCGCAGTTCACGCTCCGAAGCAAACATCCCGGAATCCCAAATCCAACAGCGCCGAAAAGCGCAAAAGGAAACTCGCAAACCCTCCGCCTGTGAACTTTCGATCGAAACGTTCCAAGGCCTACTACCGGGGGGCCGGTTTGTATGCAAGCTCTACTCGTCCTTCTCTGCATCCACCACGGTCGGAGTCTCTGGCGGGAGGAAATGTGGGTTCAGGTTGCGTTTAGTTCCATCATGCTTGTCTTTCTCTGATATGACCTTGTGCGTAACTCGTATATTTGAGCTTGTGAAGTGATGTGTTAATTGTGTTGCTTGGTGTGTCATGTCGTCTTGTATTCCGTTCTGTTCAACTCCTGCAAGTTGTTTTGCAGGCAGTGCTATAAGTTAAAATTCACCCCTGTAGATCGTGAGGGTCAGGGACAATTCGTGACTAGGCCTAGGGTCTGTTGGTAGCTCTTATCTTTATCCATGAAGCATCAAACCCTTACCCCCACAAAACCCGCTGTGTCAGCAGAGGAAGAAGCCGAGCATACACGGCATACGCGAGTGCGGACTCAAGGATCCAAGGGCTCATAATGCGGGAAAGTTTGCCCAGAGAGTAGAAGTCCTGTAGTTCCTATAAGAAAAATATCTACCTGTGTATATATATATGTACATATATATATATGTATATATATATGTATATATATATGTATACATACATATGCACACACACATATATATATTGATATAAACCCTGCTTTGTGCTATGTAGGTAACTACTTAGGACCCATTAGGATAAACGGGTTCGGCCTGGTCAATGTTCAGGGTTTTCGTAGCGGAGCACCTCTAACCCGAACCCGACACACCCAAGCCCCGAACAAGAGAGCCTTGAGCCCCAAAAGAAGTCGGCTGCAGGCACTCCTCTTCCTCACTACGAAACTCTTCTCCTCGGCAGCTGGACCTGGATTTCAGGACCAGAATCTGAAAGATGTGAGAGGTAAAGCCGGCGAGAGTTCGTGTCGTAAAAGACCTGACTGCCTACAATCCCATGATACGGGGAATACTGGCCCAAACCAGCAGCAATTCCTTACATCGAGCACAAACCTTGTATTGATAGTGGCGTAAGCCTCTTTTGGTGCATGCGATGTCGCTTTCGGTTCTTGCAGATCAACGGTGGGATGGGGCACAGGATCACACACTATGGAGGGAGCGCTGTCAGCTGTCCCTACACGCCAAACCTTAGAGCCTTAAAGTCCTAAACCCCAAAGCCCCAAGCCCCAAGGTGTGCGTGGTGAAACCGATGACCTCCAGGGTGGCAGGGCCCGTGCCACGGCGGCATAGAATGTAGGCTGATCTGAGTTTCGGTGTCCCTGTTAGGAGCTGGGGGGTTCTTATAATGAGGACTCTTCTGTTGTTTTGGTGGTGGGTGATGTTGATCTGTTGTATTACCCTTTGTTTTCGGAGTTGAGGGGTTTTTCGGAACTCATAAGTACCGCGCTGTCTGAAAGCTTAAGTAGAGTTCCGTACCAAGGCTTGTAGGGGTGCACCAATACCACGACGTCTTCAAGGGGCTCGTTGAATGATGCATCAGAAGGTTTCGGGTGGCAAGTCTATACTTTTAGGACCTTAGGAGCTTCAGAAGGTAGGGTGAGACAGTTGGTTTTTTATAGCAGCCAGCAGACGACACCCGACTCTCTGCCCTAGCCAATGCCAGAACTTCAATTTTCGTTGCGCTCGCACAAGTGTTCTAGTCTGAACTTTGTGGGGCCATTAAGGCTTCCAAGGATATGCAAGGTGCACGTCGCAACTCGCTAGCCTGCAGGGCACTCCACCCTGACACTCGCTCTTGCAGCCCTCAATTCCTAAACGGCCCCAAGCCCTAGATTCTCCTGAAGCCTCGAAACACTCGGAATCCAAGACAAAGCTCCACTGATGCAAGCACCCAGCACGTGTCTGCGCAGGAGCGTTACCTCGTGGCCACGGGATTTCAGGTCCCTTGGGATGCCTCTGATAAGGGGGTGGCAACAAGCAAGGGTTTTTCAGAGTCGTTTTGTTGACGGCTTGACGTGTTTATATTGCACGCTTTATTGCAAGAAGAATCTTGATTCTGGGTGTATAGGGGTACACTTGGTGCATGTGGTAAGCGGCTCGGCAGCCCCTGGAAGTTTAAAGCTGCAGGGCTCACCTTCCTGAACTGGCATAGCAGGAGATTACCGGTTCTGGGCTTAAGCAGTCCAGCTTGAACCCGGCTCCCCGCCCCCATCCCCCCAACAGAGTGTCGCCCATTTTTGCTGAAAATCCCAAAGCAAGATCCCGGCTCCCGAAGTTGCGAAACGGAGGTCCAAGGAGATCCCAGGGCCTCACCCGTACAGGATCCGAATCATATTGGTTGAAATATTGTTTTGGTACTATTATTACTATTAGTAGTAATAAGAATTTAAAAAACCTCATCAAAAAAGACATGAGGACGGACCTCAAGCAGAAGCGATTCGGCACGCCTTGCGGCTTGACAGGAAAGCCTGTAGACGAAGTTGGGCTCTTGGGTTTTGGGTTTGGTAGCTTCTAAGGGGCCGAAGCTGGTACTCACCACGGATTCCTCTCCTGATGCGGCATGTTTCCCTCTTACCAGGCTGTCGTTTAGGACGGTCTGCCTGGTCTTTGAAGGTCCGGGTCTTGGTGGCCAGACCTGATTCAGGCAGCGGTGCAGAAGGGACGCATAGAGGAAGGGGACATCAAGAGGACGGCCCAAGACCAAAGGCTTGCGTATGTACATACCATAAAGTAAGGCCTACTGACGCTGTGCACACCCTCTAGACCGTCTGGCCCCATAAAATCCCAGAGTGCATTCGAGTCCTACGAGGTCTAAACCCTAAACCCTAAAACCCTAAAACCCTAAACCTTAAACCCTAAAACCCCAAAAAATAAAACCCTATAAACCCTTAAACCCCTTAAGCCCCAAACCCTATGAGGTGGAATAGCCATCGCTTGGGTGCTGGCCGCAGCCCGCTGCAAGTGCCGCCACTTGGTCGCCCATCTCAGGGCTCAAAACCTGGAGGGTTGGTCTTACCCTAAGACTCCAAATAGCCCAAAGTAGGTACCATTTTTAGACGTTAGACCCCAAAGTAGCTACTATTTGTATACTTGGGGTCTTAGGGTTATAGCAGATTATGGATTCTTCCTAGGTAGTATTATATAGGGATACCCCATTAAAGGGGACGCTTCTAAACCCGCTTCTGGCTCTCTTAAGAGGGACCTTATTGAGAGGGTCCATATCCCAAAGGGTCCCCCAAATCGTAACTCCCAGTTACACTGTATAACAGATGGTATATGATATATTACTCAACATATACTATATCAGAAACAATGTCAGATACAGAAAGACCACGCTATGCAACGTTTGGGATACCTGAGTTTCCGTGTACATACTACTTGAGTGCCCATGGGGCTTTTGTAGGTCTTGCATTGGGGTACCACTGCATTTAACATGGGTGCACACGCGACAAGACAGTACGTTACAACTGACACTGCATGATGTGTATATATACATATATACACATAATATAGAAGACTGAAGAGGATATCGAATATGTCATGTTTGGGACATTATTTCCGTCTGAGGCTCTTCTCGCCTCTGATTTCGGCTGCCGACTTGCTTCAGGACTCGGTCTTTCTGTTCCGGACTCAGCTGCCCGGGGGATTTCAATGGGCATTCCGAACGTCAGGCTCTTAGGGAAAAGGGTCTGATAGCTGGGATATCTTTATACGAAGGACATGTTGAGGCTTGAGCCTGTATGGGGGTCCTTCTTTGGGCAAGGCTGTCTGTTGCCACTTGCTAACAGCAGAACTCGAAATTCCCGGTGCAGGACAGGAGAAAAGGTGTGCACACAGGGCTTCGACATCGATGTGGTTGTGCTCTGTTTCTCTTGTATTCATGTCCAGTGCCATGTGTGTAACAAGCTTCTGCATCTGTCATCCTATTGCAGAGTGGCAACAGTACTTGCGGGGTGCACGGAGCAAGGCACCATCTTAGTCTCAGCAACCCTAAATCCTAAACCCCTCAACCCCTGGAATTGACTGCTGCATACACAAGTCCTGAAGTCATGACGAATGCAGATTTGACAAGCGTGCCAAACACGAGCTACTGTGAAAGCAGGGTCTACAGCTGAACCAAGGTTTGCCCGTAAAGATTGCAGTGGAGCCTCTTGTGTGACTGTCAATGTGCGGTCGACTGATACCTAAAGGGTTGTCGGTGTTAATGCCTCCGCCAAAGTGCGTCGTCGTACCAGGACCCCTCGCCCAGGCATTGTCCGAGTGTGAGGGCTGAAACCCCTCAACCCCTAAACCCCTAAACCAAGCCAAGTTTGAGAGCATGAGGCCTCAGCTGCGGAGCATGGTGGCCACGCTCGCTTGGCGGCAGGCGGGTGCGCTGAAGGTGCGCGGGAACGGCCACAGGCAGAGAAGTGCAGAAAGGAAGGAAGCTCTACGTCATGAGCCCTGAACCCAAGAAGTCTGAACCCACAGCCCTTGAACTCTAATTATATAGTGTACAAACATCCAAAACCCTAAACTGGCTGTGGCAAGTAAGAGTTGTGAGAGCGTAGACTCTGTCTTAATCAAAAAAATTGAGCCCCACCTGGCTGGACCCTAGGCCTCAACTACCATCTTGAAGCCTTGGCACCCCTTTTTAAAGCCTTCAGGCCTCTATCAAAACATCTGGACACAGCTTTGTTTTTAGTCTTATGTTTTGACATACACCTAACTCTCAAATAATTTTTGGTATACATAAGGTAAACCTACGAACGAGTTATGGATGCTAGTGTTTGCATTGCGTGGGTCAAGGGCCTTGCAGACCTCCTGCGCCTGCTTCTGCTTTGCCACTCCAATGTTGCTCTCAGGGGCCTGAGTGTGTGATCTTCTGATTTCGAACTTCGTACACAACAACCTGAGCAACAACTGGATTCTGGTTCAGACGGTGCATTTTTCTTTTTGGAAGGAAGACTTTCTATTGAAGGGTAGGGGGCTCTCTGTCCTGCAATGCAAGCCTGAAAATTAAGATCCTAAGGCCCCAAGCCTGTAAAACCCAAAGCCCCAGAACCCCGCATCCCCCGTGTGAACAGAATCACCAGAAGAGAACAGGCGATCTTGGATCGAGCGAACGAGTTGGAGGCGACTTGTCTACACAAAGATGTTGTGGAGGAGGGGGAGTAGCTGCAAATGCCCAGCACAAATCAAAGTCACTGCTCCTTTGTCAGATTGGAAGCTGCTGGGCCTGGGCCCCATTCTCTGAACCTACATCCAAAGCTCAACCCCCTGTTGAAGAGTCTGTAGGTCCCTGCATCAAACATGACTTTTTCCTCCGAAACATGTCTCTATCTCCATAGGTTCCTAAGAGACTACGTGGGTGGTACAACGAAGGATTCCTATGCTAGCACTTGCTATACTAACTGGGGTTTGAGTTGGGCAAAAATCACCGACATAGTTTCGCAGAGAACCCAATACCCCTTAATTTAAGGCATATACCTCAAATCGTAAAATTCAGGCCCGTATATTTTCAGGTATATTCCTTCATGAAGGGGCATTGGGATCTCTGGTTTCAGTTGAAGTCAGGACATGGCAATGGACGTCGCTGCAGACGCCTCAGCAGCCCGGGTGCGGAAGGAGCGCGAGCGCGAGGAGGCCCCGCATTGGGGCGCAGGATTCTTCGGCGGCTACGGCTTGGGAGTTTCAGGTGGCCCTAAACCCTAAACCCTAAGGTAGGGGTATGCTCTCAAGGGGCTCTCAGACTCCACACTTCTTCCTTGTGGGGTCCATACATTGCAGCCAACAGCCTGGAGTTAGAAACCGCGAAGCCTGTTACACGTTTTGCATTGCATTCCCAAGCCCTCCCAGCTTCAGGCCTGAACCGAGAGTATTTCGACATCATCCGGAAGACCCTAGAACTACGACCCCGCAGGACATCTCTGTTGCAGTACGCCACGTGCCATCGCCACAGACGAGGCAACACTCGAAGATTGCTATTAGGGTTACGGTTACTGCGAGTGTTGCGACAAAGGTTATTATAAGGTTACCATAGGGTTGCTATGTGAAGCAAGGTTTTTGTTAGTGATTTTGGTGACTTTATATGGGCCTCGTCCTTTGTGTGTGTATTCTTTGCATCATGCTGCTTAGCGGCTGTGGAGCTGCAGGGTTACGGAGTTGCGGGGTTTAGTTTTTGTGTTCGTCATGTTATCAATGGATTGCGGAGTCTATCGCTCTCGCCAAAGCATGTGGTTCGATGCAGAGCATGCTAGCCGAAACTATTGCATGCCCACCGTGCCGAACAGTTATGGTGACCCTTCCGGCCGTGATAAGGACGTATTCCTTGCAGCACCATCTGTTTCATCACTAGAACTCACCATTAACAACAGGACCAACACAGCGACCACCACGACAAAAGCCCACTATCACTATGGTCAAGTCATCGTGCTAAGGGTCAGGGTAGGTACGTACCCATGGTCTTTCACCAAACCCTAAACACTAGAATCTACAAAACCTCCACTCACCCTCAGCCCCAAACACAAAACCCTAAACCCTAAATCCGGAAGCTATGAATTTGGAAAGAAAAGCTCTCCTTTTGTTACCGAGAGACCTCTCCTGGCGATGAGCTGCGAGAGCATAAACCCGAAAGCCCAGGTGGAAGCGTGCTACAGGGCAGGCTTGGATGTAGGCGCAAGAACACGGACGAAGACAAGGCCAGGGCTGCCAAAGACCTTTCGTGGTACGTGGCGGGACTAGCAGGTGACGTTTTGGATTTCAGCCTTTTAAGCTTCAGGTGTTTAGGGTTTGCCCTAGAACGTAGTTAGGGGTAGAAAAGGGGTGATTACAAAGGTCGGAGTAATTAGTAACAACATGCCCTTGAAGTCCGCACATCATGTGGCTGTAATGCACCCCAACGCCCTATCCTCACAATGCAGGCCCTCACTGCATATAACATCTGTGTGTTTGTAGATCCTCGTAGTGTAGGGCCGCTGGTCCGGTAGTGGCCTCGGAAGCAAGACCCAAGCGCGTGGGACAGGCTGGTGAAGCAAGAGGACGGAGTACTGTGAAGAACTACCTGTGGCCCAAGCTTAGGATTTAACAGTTGATGGTTAAAGGTTCTGACTTCATCGCACATGTGCCAGAGGTGGGAAGATATCTCTAAGCTGGGGTACCTTCCTTCTTGTCGACATTTCGCATCTGGTTCAACAGCACATGTTGCATGTGGAATACTGGTGTGCTAGACGAACATGGCCAGGAAGGTACCTCCATCTAATCCCGAGCGAACGACGAATTCAGCTTCTGCACGGCAGTTTTTTACGTTGCTGAAGATGGATGGGAGCAAGCTGTTGCAGCTACTACTCAACAGCGAGGTCATCCTTGTGGTTAGGACTGCTGCCAACAAAACCCATTTTGAAGACATTGGTCGAACCGCAAAGCCTAAAGCGAAACCCTACCTGAGACCACGAAGCCCATAGCGTGCGGAGGCCGGGGCATTCGATGCCAGGCTCTTGCAACCTCAAGGATCCCCGTACCTAACATGGCATATACTTCTGCAAGCCACGATGCAAAACTCCACGTTGCAGGATATGTAGGCACTTAGGACGGATCGAAGGTTTGAAGCCGGAAGCCTCCCGTGCCAGAAGAGACACCCGAATGTCCTAGCATACCTCGCCACGCACAATCGCCCTCACCAAACCTCAAGCCCGTAGTCCTGAAGACCTAAACGCCTAAACCCGAACTAGTACAAGGCTTCACACCTTTCTTGTTGGGGCTGCTGTTACCACTCCATACCCACCTTGCTTCACAGTTCCGTTGTCACCTTTTCAGCTCACAGAGCTTGGACACAGCATTCAACATGTTTGAAGTTAGGTGTGTGATTTCATGAGACTGACAGCGACAATGTGGACCAAGAGCCCGAAACCTTCCAACCACAGCCTACTACACTAAAACATCGGAGCCGTTGGTTAGGGGTGAGCCATCAGACCTAAACCCAAACAGCAGCTGCAAGGCTCCAGCCCATGTTCTTCTGATTGTTTCGTGTTGTCTTTGGCAGGGAGCTAGATTTCCCTGCTTTGTGCCACCCGGGCCGCCTGCTCTGATTCGTCCCGGGACTGGGGGCAAGATCCGGTGTCCCTTCTTCCCGAAGCGTAAGGATGGGCCTGCATAACCGTAGGCAGATCCTAACCCGCGGACGGGATGTAGCACTTCGAGCCCACAATTCCCACTTCATGGGAACAACCCCGTGGTCCTCGTCGACGTCTCAGAAGATGTGGGGGCCTTGATGTAGATCCCATCCCAGCCCCCGACATCCCTCTTTCGGCTTCCGACATCTACAAGTGGTACCATAAGGGTACTAAACAGGCACAACATTCTCTGAAAGGATCCCCCATCCCGGCATTCTGCAGGCGGGGCCGGGCCCCCTCCAATGCATCAGTTTTTTTGTCAACAACCTGGCAGTTGGCCCTGCAATATGGAGTAGCTGAACAAGGAGTCTTCTCCCCTAAATCCCAACTAACACCCAAAACCCCAAAACCCCAATCCCTAAACAAAACCTCTAAACCCAAAACCCCCCAACCGTACACCCTAAATCCTTAAACCCTAGACCCCTGAAACCAAAACCCCTAACCCAAAACCCCAAAACCCTAAGCACTAAATCCTTAAACCCAAAATACGTGTGCTGGAGCTGTTCCTTAAAGCCCACGACCAACTGTCGGCAAATGAAATCGCCAACGGATCGTTGATCCATCATCGCCCGGACCGATCATTGCTCTTCCCAGCCGTCGTTTTGCAAGTACTACGGCGATCAGCGACTATGATAATAGTTGTCACTGGCAGTTCTAGCAGTGATGATTCTTATTGCTAGAGTTGTCATGATTCCTGTGCCGCTGTCAATACCGCTACTACTGCCAGTGCATCTGCACTGCCAGCATGACAGCAGTATTGCTTGCAGCTGCTGCCGCTGCTACTGCTGCTTCTCCCCCTCCGTTCAACGACGACTACTGCACTTGCCACCACTGCCATATTGTCCTTGAGCTTGCGCGCAGTCTCGGTCCGGGCAGAGCACGACAAGAATGCATAGTCAATGACCAGCAGTTTCGACCATCAGCAAGAGGAGAGAGACACAAAGAGGCCCCTTGCGCCTCCCGCTCTGGCGCGGCCTAGGGCCGAGGGTCTGGGGTCCATTAAAAGGTTTCTGTAGAGGGGTCCGTTAAGGGTTACACCAACAAGGTTTCTGTTTGTCCGGTTTAGGGTTTAGTGGGAGTTGAGCTCTTTGCATGTGGACGGTAAGAAACTCCACAACTATGTGGTCAGTTTGAATCTGACCACCAAACCCTTGACCTTGCACACCACGCCCTGAACCCTGAACCCCGGATCAGAAGAAACTTCAGCAAAGCGAGCTCCTGGATGTGACCCTTGAGGTGTAGGATGACACCCCTCGACCCTCTAGAAGCCCATCAAGAGCCAGGCAACAACTCATGGAATCCAACCTGTAGCCTAGAACACTATGAGAAGTCAGCCCACGAGCCGAGCAAGAAGTTCAAGCCGACAAAAACGGCATAAAGCTCTTCATAGGGGTGTGAATACTTCAACTTTTTCGGGCCTGGCCGCAGACTCCCCCTCAGTTTGGGTTTTGGTGTCAGGATCCTGGCTTCAAGGACCACCAACAAGAGACCGGTACGGTTAAGGAGAGACCCTGGAATCCCAGAAAAGACCCCCTGAGTTTTGGGAAGAGGCTCCTTGTTCGTAACAGCCACAAAGCCCTTGTTCGTCTCGCTTTCCACGGCGGGGTTTCTTTGAGATAGGCACCTTCCGCAACTGCCCGGAACCTCCCGAACCCCAAGGCTGCCATGCTGACACGACTGACTGTTGAAACGTGTTGAAACGGCAGACTTGCAGTACGCCGAAGTGCAAATGGACACCGATCCCGCAGTAGCGCCGAAATGCAAATCAAGCTATGGAATTTTGGTATATTCCTACAGTTGTTGTGGAGACTCGACGACAGCATTTTGCAAGACCCTGAGAGAGCATTTTGCAGGTGCACATGGCTTACCTCCAGGTTTCTGTGAAGAGCATGCCATGACACTTCCTCCTGCGGATGCCTGAGCTGCTCAGGGCTTCGGGGTCTTGGGTTTATGGCTTTCAGGCTTGAAGCTGGGTTTAGAAAGTTTAGGGTTATGGCTTTCAGGTTTGACTGTGGTTTCAAGCTTTGGGGTTTATAAAGTTATGTTTATGGCATCTTATCATTATCTTAGCTTCTGATGGAGCCTAGGAGGGGACATGGTCGGGGGGGGGGGGGGGGGGGGGNNAATCGCAGGTTGTTGTGAGGGACCCCTGTTTGAAGGAGCCAATTTTTCTGAACGCCCCTACTAAACAAGTCCGGGGGCTTTAGAAGAGCTTTCTTGACATATAGCGGTTGCATCAGGTTTATATTAGGGGAGGTTATCATAGGGGCATATAGGAGACTCAGATCCGAATACCTTCTCTGGAGAATCAGTGTTGCATGCTGATATGCTTCAGAAATCAGAGTAATGCAGCAACCCTCCTTTAGCCCCCCCCCCCTTCTGGAGAATCAGTGTTGCAGGCTGATATGTTTCAGAAATCAGAGTATTGCAGCAA
>CAJNJA010103252.1:0-11973 GCA_905231915.1 Symbiodinium necroappetens
AGCCAAAATGTTTATACCATAGAAAGCATTGATGAAAAATTGGGTCAAAAATATTATGATGTTGAAGGTAACGATAGAGCATATTTACGCTTTGAGTTGTTGAAAGTTTAGTTTTTCTGTTGATAAAAAATTTTCTTAAGAAAACACTTAAAAAATGGCGCCGTGAAAGAATGTGATTGTGCTTGTATGTTCACAATCACGATATTGATACAAATATGGATAGGAGGAAACACAACACTATTATCAAAGGGTCGAATGACCCAAAAAAACAAGTGATGAAGAATGAAGTTGTCCAGTATGTGTAGCTCAGTGTTGTAGACGACGGAGAGCGAACAAGAATGTTTTCGCGATGGTCGTTGAACAGATCGGCGGCTGTCCTCTACGTGCGGATTGGTAGTCCCTGTAACTCTGCTTATGGAATTGGCGATCTCCGAAACTGTGTATTGCTCGATGTAATGTTAGATGTAGGGGGACTGACCATTCCCTTGAGCTGCTCTTTGAGAAGCCTTTTGCTTCGCCCAGACATCAGGGTATATGATGCTATGGCACACATCGTCAATTGAAACATGACGCTTGTCTGACATCTGCCTCGTCTGAGAAGCCCGTCCCTTTTTAGGGCGGTGGCTGGATGGTTCCATCCACCAATGTCGCGACTGGGCTATAGTTCTGGTCAAGGAAGACAACTCGTTGGTGAAGCTGCTTTTTGACCTCAGGGAATTTGGTCAAGGAAGACAACTCGTTGGTGAAGCTGCTTTTTGACCTCAGGGAATGTAAACATGCTGACAAGCTGTTGAGCAACTTCTCTTAACTTCTCTTGAGCCAACACCCTAGCCTGCAAGTAGCACACTGCCATTGCGATTGCGATGGCCTGTGGAGGCTGCTTACCTCCACACACGAAGCCCGTGTGATCCAACTCTGGATAATGGATGTCCTTAGTGCAGGCTTCGGCAAGTTCAATTTTCAAGAGACGGGAGTGGAGCACTGGAACCCGACATGCTTTTAATAGAGGCAACTGAGTCAGCAGCAGATGACAGGTGATGTATAAGATCATCCAGCTCAGTGGCGACGTGAATCTGCTTGGCGGTCACGTTGGTCTGATTCACGATGCAGTTGAACAGCGTCCGTCCTTGTAATGTTAGTCTGGGTCCTTGTCCCTTCGTCTTCTGCATCAATTGTGCTTTGAAGGTCCTGTAGCCTTTCGACAGTGTTGATTTGGGATAGAGGTTAATGAGGCCGGTTTCAATCAAGAAGCGATTGCAAAGAATTGCGGAGAACCGCGACTTGGTGCTCAGCCTTGGCTCAGATCGTTTATGTGCACATTGGCCACATAAGCCCCCCCCCCAAAAAAAAAACAATAAATCATGTATAAACACATTGCCAGACCCATTATGCTTGTGCAAAACACAGAACAGCTCCGTTTCCAGCCGCAACTTGTCCTGCTCCAAGTGCACCTGATGAGCGCGTGCTTCACGAGCTTCTGCCTGCGCCTTTGCTTCACGAGCATCTGCCTGCGCCTTTGCTTCACGAGCTTCTGCCTGCGCCTTTGCTTCACGAGCATCTGCCTGCGCCTTTGCTTCACGAGCATCCGCCTGCGCCTGCGCCTTTGCTTCACGGGTTTGAACGACGAAGTCGACCAACTTGATGATGGCTTGATCGTCAGCACTCTCACCCAGGATTTTTCTGGCCTCCTCACTAGGGGTCATCTGTGCCCTACGAGCCACTCTGAACGATGGCGGCTTCAGGCTGAAGGCCAGCCAGGTGCATACAAGGATCATGGCTCGCATGTTGGTCAGGCACTACTTCCAAAAAATCACAAAGTCCGCTGCCTGTCACAATCATGCTTCATCACCATTGTTCAAGCGTTTCCTTTTCAAGGGACCATGGAAGTCTGCAAACGGCCACGACTGGGCAGGGGTTTGCTCAAGAGTTTGCTGCCGGATTGCTTCAAGAAACTTCGAACGACACCCATTACCCATCTCTAGAAATTCCTTGAGGACTCCAATCTATACATACCCCCATTCCCAACAAGCTGAAAAAAAAAACCTACACCTGCCGTTGTCTTTCCCCTCCGCGATTCAGTCCTTGTCGCTCTTGGTGCGATGTTATGCTGGGGTCGGAGGCGAGATCTTAAGGTAGATTTCTATCCTAGGGTTGGGGCTGGGTGGTGCCACACACCTAAATAGGCAAGGTTGAGATACATGTTGATGACAAACCAGAACAAACAAACTAGTTATCCTATACAGTAATACTATGATGCAAGTATAAGCAGTTATATAATATAATTCATTGTAGTTAAAACATTCTTGGAGAATCCGAGAAAATTAAGCAAATGCTTAACACTTAACCCTAAACCCTGAACCAAATTCTACAAGAAACCCCTTGCCCCTTTTGAGTAATAATGCCACCTTAGAGAAAATAGATGGGGTAATGGTTATTCCTAGAATTGTATTGATAATGGGGAAGTAGTAGTGATATTTCGGTGAAGCCTAGGGGGGGACCCTAGGAATAATAATCTAATTGGTTGACGGTGGCATTATTACCCAAACTGGGCGAAGGGGGTCCTAACTTTTTCTCCGCGCGAGGTCCCAAACGTCAATCCAGGCAGCTGGTTTGGACTAGGAGCTCGAAGAAAGTGAAAAGGAACTTTGGATGTCGCCCAGTCAAGCTGGCTGTTAGGGCCTTTTGCATTGGAACGCGATAGAAATCGGCAACAGCGAAACAGGATGGCTTACAGTCGCACCCTGCATGCAACACTAAAACCGCAGAAGTAGAACCCGACTTCCCTGCTTGCGGGAACAAAGCCTGGACTAAACATCAATGGCCCTTGGGCGTGCATCTCAGCTACTACCAGAATCAGGAGCTTACGGCTTGCTGCCCTTCTTTCCGCGGTTGTCCTGCAAAAAGGGAGTAACAGTACTCAGTACTAACTGTTCAGATATTAGTGCCGGGAGCTGGCAGCTGCGGTACGGGATCGGCACATCCATGTTGAGAGCCGTATTGGGGCTGCGCCTGGGTTTAGGAGGTAGGGGCGAATGCTATGAATTGAACAAGCTAGCCCATATTTAAAATATCTGAGTGTCTAGCAGCCGCTACAGTTCGCAAGCGGACCGGCGTACCAGAAAAAAGCCCTGAAATCATGCATGGAGATAGATTCACGCCAGGTCCTTTCGGCGAACCTCTTGAGAGGCTTGCGACCGTGGGAAAGATGTCTTCTTGCTCTGCGTTTTGAAGAAAGCTTTCTCCTGCCAAGTTGATACCGTAGCGCACAGCAACCAAAAATGGGGATCACCAAGCAAGCACCAAAAACACACATAGAAGTACAGTGCGTTGTGAGGACTTCAGAGCATTCATAGCGCTGGTGAGAATCTTATAGGGCTTCTGAGGTGTAACCGTGTAACTGACGCTATGGTGTTTCAGAGGGGCGCTGCATCGTTTTACATGGGTGTCGATGGCTTCATGTAGCAACAGATGTAAGACTTGATCAAAGCTTTCTGTGATCTTCTAAGGGCCTTAACGCACTTTACAGGCTTGGAATATAGGAGCTGAATTCATATCTAGCATAGAGTCATTGGGTATATCATAATATTGTTATTCCTTGAGCAACCTTGAGGAGTATTGCTGGTAAGTATCCGACTCCTATACTACATGTACTTGGTAGTTCTCTACATTAGACTCCCTTTTTTGGTCTCCCAAACAGTACGGCAGCTTATACAAAGGACCCTAAAAGGGATCCTAATTTAAAGAACTACTCAACCCTAAATCTTAAACCCTAAACCATAACCATAATAAACCCTAAACCTTAAACCCTAAACCTTAAACCCTAAACCCGAACCCCAAACCCTAAACCCCTCACTGTCTCCGGGATCTTACATGGTGAGGTCCTGCTCAAGGAGCTCCTCGAAACTCAACTCGGGCTCGTCCTCCATCTCCTCCGACAGGCAAAGCTTCCCGAGCTGCTGGGTTTTATAAGGGGGGGGGAAGGCTTATAGTGTGCCTCTTAAGGGTTTTATGGGCTTCTGGTATATCGTGATAGTCTTGGGCTTTTACAGGGGCTTATTGGGTTTTGATTGTGGCTTGCCCATGACCTTACAAGACTTCCTATCCCCCGACACGAGAAGCGCTTAAAGCCAGGCTTTCGGCCATTTTGGGCCTCGTCTTCTTCTTGAGGCTCGCCGCACCTGGGCATCATGATTGGGTTGGGTGGAGTTCCGCAAAGCTCGAGATCAGAGAAACCGGCTCCGGAACGCCGAAGTGCTCGACGAGAGAGGCACCTGTGGCGTAGACATGATTTGAGAGATCAGAAACGCGCGAGGGCTTCACTGACTTGATAAATTGCTTGCGGGGCTTTGTACCAAAAACGACGCAAAGATGGCTGCAACTTTAGCGCTTGAAGTGGGCCGACAGCCACAACTGCGGTACAACTTGGGGCAGTGGAAGTGTCGGCGTGGGCGCACAGGCGGCTATTCCAGCAGCTGACATACTCTCAAGGCCACTGTTGCCTTGAAGCGTGCTAATGCTGTGATTTCTGCGGTGCTTCCCGGGTTTACAAGATGAACATGCAGATCATCATTCCTGGTGTCAGTCGTATGATTAGCTACACCGGCAATGCAAGGAGGCTTCTAAGCCTTGTTCTTGATACGAAGGACACAGCGCTGGTGCAACTACTGGTCCTACTAGTTCTGAACATCCCGACCCTAAACCCTAAACCCTAAACCCTGAACCCTAAACCCTAGACCCTAAACACCTAACAAGTGGAACACTACAGCTGATAACAGTCTTCACGAGCCACGAGCCCCCTGAAACCTCAAAGGCCCCTCCCCTGAAACCTTGAACACCCTGAAAGCTCTAAAGACCAAAGTACTATAAAGACCAAAGTTCTATAAAGCCCCCAAAAAAACCTAAACCCTAAAACCCTAAAACCCTAAACTCTAAACCCTAAAACCCTAAACCCTAAAACCCCAAAACCCTAAAACCCTAAACTTCAGGCCCCCAAAAAGTCCCCCCAAGGCCCGGCAAAACCCACCCCCCCCCTGCGGTTCGAGGGCCTCGGTCTCCCGTGCTGGAAGCGGTGGTGCCGCGAGGGCTGTCGCAGGGCCTGGGCCCAGGTTGGAAACTTGGGGTTTAGGGTTGTATAGGGTTTTAGGGTTTAGGGTTCAGGGTTTTAGGGTTTAGGAAGTAGGGCTTTGGGTTTAGGGTTTATTGTTTACGCTTTAGGAAGTAGGGCTTTGGAGGAAGGGGGGGGGTATTTTGTCGTATACTTTGGAGACTTACTACAGGGGCCTATTTTGTTGTCGCGTAGCTATAGCGACTGAGGGGAAATACAGTCTGATTATGGAGACTAACTATAGGGGGATATTGTTACTCACTCTTCAGATCCCTCGGTATAATTCGACATCGCGCCATGCCTTCCCATACATATAGTATGACTTTCGTCGTTGCTTCAGCGCAAAGCAACACGAGGGTGCATTTCGCTTCACAGAGCTACGTTCAGCGGTAAAACGTCCACACTAGACCGGCCAGACCTTTGAATGTGAATTGCAAACTATATCACCTTGATATCCAACCTTCTTCAAGCCTCATGCGGCAGCTTCAAAAGAGCTGAACGTCACAATCACAAGCCTTCAATCAAGCACCGATCTACCCAAAATCAAAACCCCGGGAAAGTCGAATCAGTGAGGCGGTTTTTCTCCGGGCAGCCGACGTCGTGCCGGCAGTAGTAGCTTTCTCCGTGATGTCGCGCTGGTTTTTCTCCTTTGGCACAAGGTCTCACGGCTGACCGTTGAACTGCAGGACTGCGTAGTTCGCTTTGACTTTCGAGTTCCTGTGACCGAAAGTAAAGCCGGTAATACTTGTAAGAACA
Organism: Symbiodinium necroappetens; assembly: GCA_905231915.1. NCBI lineage: Eukaryota > Dinophyceae > Suessiales > Symbiodiniaceae > Symbiodinium > Symbiodinium necroappetens. The sequence continues at coordinate 5,861 of CAJNJA010103252.1, forward strand.
AACATAATCGTAATAATGCTAATCATGAAAATTATATCAGTACAGTGTGCCGAAAACTTAGAACAATTATTTAATTTTTTGAGCAAGATTGCCAAGCAGTCTTGCAATCTTGGTCTCCGAAAGGTAAACTAGTCGGCGAGCAAGTGGGACAAGGGGGGGGGGGGGGAGTAAGATTACCAGCAATCTTGCAATCTTGGTCTCCAAAAGGTAAATTAGCCGGCGAGCCGGTGGGGCAAGTGGGGCAAGATGATCAAGATTGCTTGGCAATCCTGCTCCGCCCCTGACCAAGATTGCTAGGACTACCTGGATGATTCCATCAAATAATTGTTCTAAATTCCGATACAATGTAACAGTAGCAGCAATGAAAAGCAAAAAGGCAATCACACGAATAGTAATAAAAAACATAATGATAATCAGAATCATTACTATGATTATAGCAGAACAATAGTCTGAAATGCAAATTGGCATGTTCCCTGCCTCTGACAACGTCTTTGCACAAGACCTTGGAGGCAAGCATTGCACGATCGTTACTCTCCTGACCATGCTTCTCATGCTTTGAGAGTTTGCTGGCTGTGGCCAGAAAGCTACTGATACCATGTCCCGCTACGTGTTGGCAAGGTTTCCCAGAGTGGCTTTTGCACAGACCACGAACAAGTTTTTGAAACAATGCTGCTTGCAGCAACGACTCTAGTCTCACTAGTAGTACAAATAGTAGGGTGCGCCAATGCGTCTCTGATGTATCGGCGGAATGTTTACTGTCATGACTACAACACGGGCTTTGTATTGCAAGTCCGCCACAAGTAACCATGTTGTGTACCGTCGTTCCGCTTTCTAACGGTGATTCCCGGGGTGGTCCCATGATGATTAGCATCCTGCCCACTTCATAAGTGATCCTACACGCGTTACTCCACCTATTAGTGTGCCAAAGGTGTTTCATGTGCACAATACATAGATATGCTTCTGGTTGCCGATATGCCAATGGATAATCGTATTGCTATGGCTCGGAACTACTATAGACTATAGGGCACTATAGAGTTTGAGGTTTTCTGGTTTTGGGCTTTGTCGTTTCGGGTTTTGGGGTTTGGGGTTTAAGGGTTCGGGTTTTGACGCTTGGGGTGTCGAATTCCTGGATCCTCACGGCTCTCCGGGCCTTGCATCTGCGTTGTGACAGGACCTATTGTTCTCATGCCGAACCAAGACGGCCTAACTCCTGAAACTGCAGAAACCTAGGCCTCAAGCCCGAAACCTGAACCCCCAAACCTTGAAATCCTGAAAGCCTGAAACCCAAAACGGCCAACCCTAAACCCCTAACCCTCAACCCCAAACCCTAAACCCTCAACTCTAAACCCTCAACCCTAAACCCTAAATCCGTGAAGGCCAGGGCACTCAACGAAGCCGGGCTCCGGCACGAGGCTCTTCAGCGTGGGCTTCAAGTCGGACGCCTGGGTCGGGAGCTTAGGTCTTTGGGATCTGAGGGTTTAGGGCTTAGGGAGGATTTAGGGGGGGTTTAGCGTTAAGGGAAGGTGTATGGAGGGTTTAGGGTTTAGGGAGGGTCTAGGGAGGGCTTCGGGAGATTTCGGGAGGGTGTAGGGTTTAGGGAGGGTTTAGGATGGCTCAAGGGCTGTTCGAGCAGCTGCCTGAAGGGGCTTTGACTAAGGGCTTAGGGCTTAGGGTCCGTGGACGCTGCAAGTTCAGGGTTCGGGGTTGAAGTCAAAATTCGAGATGCTTGGGGTGGAGGGTCGCGGACGAAGGTCTAGAAGTCCTGCGTTCTGCAGCGCGGTCTGCCCATCCCGCAACCCTTGAGGGTTCAGCGTTCGGGGTTTGGGGTTTAGGGTTTTGGGGTTTTGGGTCCAGCGTTCGGGTTTGGGGCTTAGGGTTTGGGGTTTAGGCTTCAGCGTTCGGGTTTGGGGTTTAGGGTTTGGGGCGTATGGTTCAGCGTTCGGGTTTGGGGTTTAGGGTTTGGGGTTTTGGGTTCAGCGTTCGGGGATAGGGGCTTAGGGTTTTTGATTTTGGGTTCAGCGTTCGGGGTTAGGGGTTTAGGGTTTGGGGTTTAGGGTTCAGCGTTCGGGGTTAGGGGTTTAGGGTTTGGGGTGTTTAGTTTAGGGTTGCACCTTGTGACGGTTGAAGATTAGGATTGCTTTGACCCTCCCTCAGCGAACAACCCCAACCTCAGAGCACAAGCCCCAAGCCCCAAATCCTAAGCCCCGAGCCCTAAAGCACATTATATTATATTATATTATATTATATTATATTATATTATATTATATTATATTATATTATATTATAAGCATGCTATTTACTATACTGATACTCTATTATGCTTCATTATACTGTAATACGCTATACTATACTATAGACACAATATGCCACAATAACAAGCCCGAGCATTATGAACCCCTAAAACCCTAAACCCTAAACCCCAAAACCCAAAACCCAAAACCCTAAACCCAAGCCAAACCCCAACAACCTAAAGTCCCCCAAGCCTTGGCTTGCGCCAGACTTGTACCGTCGAGTCGCCTCTCCTGAAGTCGGTTTAGGGGTTTAGGGCTTAGGGTATATTAGGGGGTTAGGGGTTTATTAGGGGTTTAGGGTTTAGGGTTTATTAGGGGTTTAGGGGTTTGGGGTTTAGGGTTTAGGGGTTTAGGGGTTCAAGGTTTATTAGGGGTTTAGGGTTTAGGGCCGTTTAGGGTTTATTAGGGGTTTAGGGTTTAGGGGTTTAGGGGTTCAGGGGTTTATGCAAGGCGTCTGCGGACCGAGGACGCCAAGATGCTTATAACAGTGCGACATGCAATGTTAACTAGAAGGGGTTTAGGCGTGTAGGGTTCAGAAATTTTGGGTTTAAGCTTTAGGGTTTCGTACAGCTCATGGGAGTGGCTACAGCTCAGGGATCGGGTTTCGGGAGGCAGGGTCTGGGGCTGGCGTTTAAAGGTGTTGAGGGTTGCGCGTGTTTAAGGCGTAGATTTCAGGTTTAGGGCTTCGGAATTAGGATCCGGAGCTTCCGGTTCATGCTTCGTTGTGTGATTTCGCACCTTCGTGGGTTCTTAACCATCGCAATACTCCTGCTGCCCCTTGACAGGTGGCCCGGTGCAATGCTCAAACTCCAAGCTCTTGCGCTGGCATGTCCTGTGTCGTCTCGAGCAAGTACACGGCCTGCGTAGCATGCGGCATAGGCTCGTTGGCAAGCTGTGTGCTCATTCGGGGGCCCAAGCTGCATGCGGGCATCGGTTCAATATCCAAGCCATACAGGAAACCAGAAAAAGAACACAACATGGCAATCCAGCCTTGTCCACGATGGCTGCATCGCCACGCAGGGTCAATCCGCCGAAGAGGTACCTGGCAAGGCAGAAGCTGCGCTGAAATTCCACAAACCAAACCCTAAACTAAACTAGTGCCGCAGGCTCTTTCTTTCCTGCTTCCTTCGCGAATCGAAGGACGGGCGCACACGCGGTCACCCACAGCCGCCACTGTTTGGCCCACACGGGGGCACGGCCTCGGGAAAGCCACTGTCATTGGAGCTGCTTACACTTGCTGGCTACTCTTTTGTTGCAGTTCTGGCTTGTACTGTGTACTTAAAACCCTAAATGCCCCTAAACCCTAAACCCAAACTGAGGCTCCCGGCGGGATCCCCTGGAGGGATGGTCGGCTCCATACCCAGGCCTGTCATTCATGCTATTGCATGACATTGTGGATATATGCCTATATACATGTATACATCTCTATATACATACACATATTCGTACGCGCGCGCATGTGTGTGTGTGTATGTATGCATGCATGCATGTATGTATGTGTGTGCACATATAAATAAATAAATAAATAAATGTATATATATATATACATATACATATATGTATGTATGTATGTATGTATGTATGTATGTATGTATGTGTGTATGTATGTAAATATATATATATATATACATATATATATATACACATATGTATGTGTATATATATATATTATTTGTATACACATCATAAAAGATGATAAGTCATGCAGCACAACGCATAACATCTTATGGCAGGACACAGGTCTTTGAGGGCGCGGACCCTGTTGGCATAACCAGAAGTGTAACCCGACAAGAATGCAAGAACTGCGTAGCAGAGCCACGTCCCACTCGAGCCACCAACTCAAACCCGACAACGACAGCTGTGTCAAGATGCCCTGCTAAACCAACAGCTACAGCGAATCCTGCTACAGCTACTCAGAATCGCAACACCGCAAACCTCGAGGTCCAAGAGGAAGACTTCCAGCACGTCCTCCCGACAAGGTCGAGGCACTTCGGGGTGCATCTTTCGAGTAACAACTCCATTTTCTGGCTGTTGCTGAGAAGGAGGAAGGGTCTGAAGGATCTTGAGAGCTTCACGAGCTGTCGGTTCCTACCTACCTGCCTAGCTGCCTTCCTCACCTCCCTACTAACCACCGACCTACCTCCTACCTACCTACCTACCTACCTCCCTACCTACCCCCCTACCTACCTACCTGCGCCTGCCTGCCTGCCTGCCTGCCTGCCTGCCTCCCTGCCTACCTATACCTACCTGCCTCCTGCCTCACCTCATCTTACTACCAACCTACCTAAGGCAGGCTGGCGGGCAGGCAGGAAGGAAGCAGCAGGTAGGTAGTAGCAGTAAGTAGCACTAGCACTACCAGTAGCAGTTCAAGTAGTAGTAGTCGTCGTCGTCGTCGTCGTAGTCGTAGTCGTAGTCGTAGCAGTAGCATTAGAAGTAGTAGTAGTAGTGGTGGTAGTAGTAGTAGTAGCAGCAGCAGCAGGAGCAGCAGCAGCAGCAGTAGCAGTAGCAGTAGCAGCCGCAGTAGCACTGGCACTCGTCGTCGCAGAAGCAGTAAGAGCAGGAGTAGGAGAAGTAGGAGAAGTAGTAGTAGTAGTAGTAGTAGCAGCAGCAGCAGCAGCGGCGGCGGCAGCAGCAGCAGCAGCGGCAGCATCAGCACCAGTGGTAGGCAGTGGCAGTGGCAGGGGCTGTGGCGGTCGCGGTCGTAGTCGCAGTAGTAGCGGCAGCAGTAGAAGTAGCAATACCAGTAGCAGTACCAGTACGAGTAGGAGGAGGAGGAGCAGTAGGAGTAAGTACGACCCGTAGGTATGACTGCGACGACTACGACTACGACTACTGCTACGAAGACTACGGTTACGGCCACGTCTTCGACTGCCGCCAGACTACGACTACTGCTAAACCTACGGCTCTGACTACGACGACAAGGAGTGTCAGTGCTGATTTGATATCGTCGTCGCACTGTTGGTCTTCTTATCATGCCCGGTCCTTGGCAGGCTCCCAGCGACCACGGCTGCCCGAAAGAAAGAGCAGCGTCTGATCGTCAATCAAGCAGGTCGAAGGGTAGAATGCCTGACGGTTTAGTTAGAGTTTAGATCTTCAAGCTTAGGGTTTAGAGCTTAGGGTCTCGAGCCGAGGGTTTAAGCAGATTTCGGGTCTTATGGCATGCAAACGCACTGTGTACTGTTTAAGCTCCAAAGCTGAGCGATTGCTGTTCAAGCAGCAAAACCCTCCAGGGGTGTATACCTAAAGTCTTGTTTTCTTCCGACCTTCTGTTGTATGATTTAACCAAATTTGAAGTACTGTTGTTCTGGACCACTGGCGGACTGGGTAGGAGATTCTCGAGATATCAGGCCTGAGGTTAATAACCCTCAACCCTAAACCCTAATGTAATGGTTTCGGTTTTTTCGGATGGAAGACTTTTAGGGTTGGCACCTAGAAGACGCTCACCGGATGGGCTCATAAAGCCCCAACTTGCAAAAGACTCAAAAAGCCCGGCAGCACTTCTCCACAGAGATATGAACCCCAAAAGCCTCAAAAACCTCAACTATAAAACCGAACAGAACGCTGCGAAAAGTTGCAAATTCCGCATAAAGCCCAGTAAGCCCCACCTTGACAGCCAGCCACTGGACACAACTGCATCAAACTGCATAGCGAAATCCCGGGGACGAATAAGAACCGCTGGACACCTAAACCCTATAAACCCGAGGCCCTACACATCCCTAAACCCCTCAACCTCTAAACCCGAAACCCTAAACCCTAAACCCCTAAACCCCCTAAACCATAAGCCCTAAAAACCCTAAACCCTGTAAACCCTAAACCCAACCC
>CAJNJA010103274.1:0-18575 GCA_905231915.1 Symbiodinium necroappetens
CCCAAACCCTATTCTGATTATTAAGGACCCTGTATTAGCCTCTAAACCCTAAACCCCTTAACCCTCAACCCCTATGAACCGCTAAACCCTAAACCCCAAACCCCTAAACCCTAAACCCCTAAACCATCAACCCCTAAACACCTAAACCCTAAACCCTGAACAGGCGTTCCCTGCAGTGGTCTGCAGGGGTTGAGGGATGCAGGCTCCGGGAGTTCAGGGTTGCAGGCTTTAGGCTTTGGGGGATTGTGGCTTAGGGTTTATCGGGTTATAGGGTTATAGGGTTTAGCGGGATTGTCAGGCCTTTCTTATGGAAATCCTGTTCCTCGTTTACTGATCAGTGATGCTAGCTACAAAGACTGTTAACGAAATGTAAGGCAGTACGTTGGAGGGTAGTTTTACCTCAAGGGCTCAAGGACGTAGGCCCCTCAAACTGAAACCCTAAATCCAGTGCTTGAAACAGAAGTAGGTTCTTCGAAATCAACGGCTGGGTGTTTCTGTGTTCGGTCTGATCAGCTTTGAGCTGGCAGGCTAACAGTGTGTCTGGAGCTCAGAGATTCAGGATTTGGGGCTTAAGGCTTAAGGTTTTTTCCTCTATTTTTAAGGTTTAGAGATTCAGGATTTGGGGCTTAAGGCTTAAGGCTTGTTCCTCTATGTTTAAGGTTTAGAGATTCAGGATTTGGGGCTTAAGGTGTTTTCTCCCTTGTTTTGGGGTTTAGAGATTTGGAGATTAAGGGTTTCAGGGCTGAAGGAAAAGCCAAACCTTGTGCCCAAATCTCTAGGTGCTCCTTCGGCTTTCCAAATTTCAGCTGGTTTTGGGGTTTAGGGTTTAGGGTTTAGGGTGGTTTTGTATAAAATGTTCAGGGCGTCCTTGGCCAAGGGATTTGAAATCGTGTTCAAGGTCTCGGACCTAGCACACCCAACACCTCAATATCCCCGAGCCAAATAGCAGGGGTCCGAAAAGGACAGTCGCTGTGAGACCTGAAACAGATATCCCGAATTCTTCCGCACCGCAGCAGTCAAAGCAATGAAAGCCCGATCCCAGACCTATAGATGGTAAACAGATAAACACACAAACAAATAACCTGCTCAGTATACCAAGCCATGGATGAGAACCTTAAACCCTAACCCCCTGACCCCTAAAACCCTGAAGGGGAGCTTAAACCTTCAACCCCTCTCACTATCCCTTAACCCTAAAGCTCAATGCCAAACCCCTAACCCCAAAACCCGAAGGCTTAAACCCTAAACTTCCTAAACCCCTAACCCTTAGACCCCTAAGCCCTAAACCCTAAAGTCCCCTGGCTGAGGAGCCGTCTGCGCAGCCGTTCGATCCTCCGAGGTCATCCAAAAGACTAAGATTGCGTAGGGGCTTTTACGGTTTAAGGTAAGCTGGGAACATAGGAATCGGGGTCAAAACGGCGCTAATTTCCAATTTTCAGAGTCTTAAGCAGATCGGGGTAGGTTCCGGACTGGGGAGCGCAAAAAAAATCATAACAGAAAGAAGGCTCGAAGACGCGTTCACAACAAAAACAAGCCTCAAACCTTGCCCTAACCCATCATCCGCTTTTCGAACCCAGACCCCCGGGAGGATCCAAAAAGTAGATCCCTTAAGGTGGTTCCTATACAGTACCCTTTAATACTTAGGGTCCCAGAACAGGGGATCCACTTTTTAGATCCTCCCGGGGGTTTGGGAAATGGCTACAAATTCCCGAACTTCGATAGAGTCCTTGAGGCAGGGATCTGGCACTGCGAGACCGGCTCCGCCGCCTTAAGTCGCGGGTTTTTAAGCTCGACGGTTCTCCATAAAAGGGGCGGTTTAGGGTTTAGGGTTTAGTGTTAGAGTAGAGCCTTGCAGTATATTTTGCTCGAAATGTATATAAGAAACCTTAAGGAATAATATTAAGGCCCTATCTTCGGGTACTATAATGGTTTCAAGGAAGAGCCTTCTAAATATGAAGGACTTTATCTTCGGGATGGGCTGCCAAGGGGGGGGGGGCAAAACGAATTGCGGGGATCAGAGACCTCAAAGCTTTACTGAGGGTTCTGGGGATTTAGGGTTTAGGGGTGACAGGTTCTGGGTTTTGGGGCTGTAGAGGTTCAACAAAGGTTCTGGGGATTTGAGGCATTGGAGTAGTTGGAGCATTAATATTAGTTCTGGAAATTTGTAGACTTAGACCTTAAGACTCGACTTAGGGTTGATGGGGCAGTGGAGTTTGAGTTAGAAGGGATTATCGTGCAGAATTCTGCATAATAATTAGACATATTGAGGATCTCGGGTGCCTTGACCTTTGAGAGAAAAAGCCTGTAGGGGCTAGCATTTAGCATATGCAGAAAATTAAAGCTTCCGGGCCAATTTCCGGTCTGTCCTTTTTCCCTAAACTTCCCCAAACGATCTTTACTCTCGGGGTCAAATTCTGGTCTAAACCCCAAACCTAAAAGCCTATTGGTGATGATTTAGACCCTTGCATTACGCCCGAACTGCCCGCGCTAAACCCTAAACCCGAAGCCCCTCAAGCCCCCAAAGAAAGCCAGGGCCAACGCCCTACAAGGTTCACAACAGGCCGCCGCGCGGGCAAAAGCCGCACGGGAGAACGATTCCTGCACCACGGCTCGCTGCGACTACTACTACCACTACTACTACTACTACTACTGCCGCTGCTACTACTGCTGCTACTACTGCTACTACTACTACTACTACTACTACTACTACCTACTACTACTACTACTACTACTACTACTACTACTACTACTCCTCCTGGTCCTGGTCCTTCTCCTGGTCTCCGGGTCCTGCCAAGTCCGAGAGTCCTCCTCCTTCACTGCTAGTGCGACTGCTGTCGACCAACGATTATGACTGCGACTACGACCACGACTACACACGACGACGACGACTACAACGACGACGAAGACGACAACGACTCCTCCTGGTACTACTACTTAGTGAAGCTGTTGTAGCATTAGTGCTAGTCGCCGTCCTCGTGTTGGTAGCCCGGTAGCAGGTAAAGGACCGCAACCCCACACCCTCGACGCCGTCTCTAAATCCAAACCCTTGCAACGGTGAGCCTGCCGTTGTGGAGCGGCATTTCATTCGCTCCTGCGTGGAGCAGACACGCACGGTTGGACCGTGCGCCGAAGCCAGTCTCACAGACGACTTGTAGTTGTTAGTTGTCGCCCTAAAAGAAGCATGCGTGGCAGTCGTGGCCGTGGTAGTCGTCGTCGTCGTGCTAGTCGTGGTAGTCGTCGTCGTTGTTGTTGCTGTTGTAGTAGTGGTTTTAGTGGTGGTAGCAGTGGTAGCAGCAGCACCAGTTTAAAGATTAGCAATCAGCACCATACCCACGACAGTAGAAGTAATTAGCAGAAGCCGCAGTAATCGGTAATTGCACGTAGTGGTGGGAAGTGGTGGTGGATGAGCAGCTATATAAGTCTCGATGCCTGCCAAGCGGGGCAGACTGCTGGTGATTTTCCAAAGCCAGCAGCTGCGCACGGGAAATGCCAAAAAACCAGAACTAAAATCCCCAGAGATTCGAAGCCTTCCTAAAACAAAAAGAGACACAAACTCGGGACTCTAAGCCCCAAGCACAAAAACCACGAATCCCAGACTCCCAACACTACAACCCTAACGCTCCAGCCCAATAGCGAAACCCTAATTTTTCATAGAGGCCTAAAGAATTACCAATACTATATATTCCTTAGGGTTCCTTATGGCAAATAAACTATCATCTACTATAACATATTAAAATAGATATGCTACAATATGCTATAATCTACTCTGAACTGCTACAAGATAACCCAAACCCCTAGTCGAACTGTAAAGGCCCCTACCCGGCCCTACCCGGCCCTACCCTGTGAAGTCTGCAAGTCGCAGGACCTTCCGCTTCCTCCCGCTGACGCCTTGGGCATGCAGAAAATTAAGATGCCAGGGTTCAGGGTTCAGAAATTACTAAACCCTAAACCCTAAACCCTAAAACAGTAAACCCTACGAGTTTAGGCTTCAGGGTCCAGACTTTAGGAGTTTGGGGTTTAGGGTTCAGGATTCAGAAAACTAAGATGCCAGGGTTCAGGGTTCAGAATTTAGTTCAGGGGCTTTGGGTGTTTAGTGGATTGCGGGTTCAGGGTTCAGGGTTTGGGTTGAGGGGTTTAGGGCTTAGTTGTTGAGAGTTTAGGGCTTAGTTGTTGAAGGTGCAACTAGGGTGTGGGGTTTAGGGTTCGGGGTTTAAGGTTAGGTTGAGCTCTGTGTCGGTCTGCGATGGCCGCTTGCCGAATGCCGGCAACCTCTCCTGCTCAGACACCAGTTTCTTGCTGACTGCCTTTGGCAAGGACTTTGAGAGAGCCGCATGATAGGATTTCAGCTCTTCCGCCCGCTCCACCTGCACATCTTCCGTAACCGAACTGGCCGTGGAACCGTCTGGGACGGACTGGTCGAGGAAGCTGTGCAGATGATGCCGCTGCATCCCGGACAAGAGAAGCCCGTAAAGACTCTCACACTCCTGGGCCAGTTGCGGGCCTGTGGTCTCGGCACTCATTGAAACAAAGATCAGCAGACGCTCTCGCCTGGTGCAGAGCGGGTATCAGGGGTTTAGGGTATAGGAGGGTTGGGTTTTGGGTTCAAGTGTCAAGGTAGGGTTCAGAGGTTACGCCAATGCCCAAGTTCTCCACGGAATAAATTTGTCCCTTGTGCTCGGGATTGCCCTGGCAGTGGGCTTCACACTTTGTCGCAGAGTAGATGCCTGTAGGGTCGGAATGCGAATTCGTACCAACCTCATGTAGGGGCCTTAAGAATTAGAATAGGGTTTTGAATAATTACACTGCAGTATGTTTCCTCGTCCAGCACTGACAGGGACCCTGGAGAACAATGTGGGTAAGCATTCAGAGAGTGCCCTTAAGCGAACGATTGTCATCCCACTCAAGCCTCTTCAGAGCCTCAGGGCAGATCCTAATGGCTTTGGCTCACTTATGCCCTAGCTGTGGAGCCTAAACCACAAACTGGGATATCCAGGCAAACCCTAAACCCTAAACCAAGGTACCATAATTCAGGGTCTATCCTTCAAATTTTGAATCCCATGAATCTTAGACCTACATCCGAGGAATCTTGAACCCAAAATATAACGGAAGAATCCCCAAACCTCGAAATTTTACAGAAACCCTTATATAGGCCTTGTAGAATTCCTCATGGCCCAAAAAAAGCCAGAGCCCCACTACACAAGCCTCGTTCCTGAAGCCTTTCTACAGAATCCTTGTATATCGTCAGCCCTCCCAAAACAGTTTGGAGCTGTGTGTTTGCAGATCTTTCGAGCCACTAAACTCCAACGAAGCCCTCAACCCGGTTTAGTGTTTATTGGGTTTAGGGTTTATAGGGTTTAGGGTTTATAGGGTTTAGGGTTTCTAGAGCTTATAAAGTTTAGGGCTTTGGGTTTATAGGGTTTAGGGGAGATTTGAAGCCGTGGAGTCAGCTGGGGGCCTGGCGTGTGCCCTCTCTCCAGGAGTATGACACGGGAGGACTGGTCGAATGCTCGGTGTGGAGGGTTTAGGGCTCATACGGTTCCGGTTTGGGAGTTCAGGGTGGTTTACATGATTAAGGGCTTGTAGGGTTTAGGTTGTGGAGTTGAAGGGTCTCGGACTGATAAAAGGCTTGGCTTCTCGCATTCCGGGTTCAGGACTTGTGGTGTTTAGGCTTTTGAGTGTTGGGATTGGACGGTCTCGTTTTGCTCTTTGCGTTCAGGGCTTGGGGTGTATAGACGGTTCAGGGCTTCGATTTCAAAACTGAAGATTCGGGGTTGAGGAGCTTCGGGATTCCAGGTTTCTCAGAGTTTCGACGTCGAACGTGCGATTTAGGCATTTTAGGGTTTAGGGTTTAGGGTTTATAGGGTTTATAGGGTTTATAGGGCTTATAGGGTTTATAGGGTTTATAGGGTTTCGGCTTTTGGGCTCAGGGTTTGAGTTGGGTAGTCACTCGGTGTCGATTTCAACAGCCCCCCGAAAATGGTTGATAGACAGGGTCCTATTATATTAAATGAATAAGGACAATCAGAAAATAGCCCTAATCGGTACCACTAAACATGATGATGGGGAAAAATATTTTTTCCCCATTATGTTTAGTGCTATAATCAGAAAATGGCCCAAATCGGTACCTGGCAAAAGGTTTATTTCAAGTTGAGGGAAGCAAACTACGGATCGTCATTGTTCAGGAGCAGCGGACGGTGAATGCAGTGGGCCCTACAACAGGCTCTTGGAGGATTCGGGGTTTCGAGTTGCGTGGCTTGCTCATGTAGGAGTCTCGGGCTCATGGGTAGGGTGTCGAGGCTGTGACTTCGTCAGCTTTAGTCTCTAGCTTGCATCAATCAACGCCGACCGTGAAACGAGCTACCAGAACTTGAGAAACGTGCACACCTATAGACTTCCCTACGAGACCAAAGCAAAGTGTCTAGGACCTGCACTCACAGGCCCCGAGGCTCCTGAATCCCAAACACATGCCAAGCCCAGACTCAGACCCCCAAAAACGCCTCATAGGGCCTCTGACCCCATGCCCGAACCCCACTCAAATTCTTGACTCGCCAACCTTCGAGCCCCACCAAACCCAGAACTGAGCCTGGAACCTTACGGAAACCATCAACCCTTGACCCCTGAATCCTCAACCCTCAACCCTGCTCCTAAGCTTTACCCCAGCTACGATCAACTGAATCCCTGAAGCCCTCAACCCTTAACCCCAAACCCTCCGAAACCCCAAACCCTCAACCCTAAACCCTCGAGCCTCACGACCCTGCTCCAAAAAGCGTGGCAGGTGCAGCAAAGCCCCTCGCGGACAGGCCTTCGGACTGCGATTTTGCGTCGTGGGTCCAGTCTGCCCCCCAACAGTTTGGAGTTTAGGTTTTAGGGTTTAGGGTTTAGGTCTTAGGCTTTAGGGTGTCGAATAGGGTTTGGGTTTCGGGTCCCGGAAAGCAGGGTTTAGCCGTTTGGGAGCCAAACACCACTTGGAGAAGACTTGGAGTGCCGTCTTTGAACCTTCAACCCTCATACTGCCCGCGGCCTGGTGGTAGGGCCAGCATGTTTCTGCAACCGGCACAGAGACGATTAGGGTTTAGGGTTTAGGGAGCTGACAGACCTACAATCCTGAGCCCAGAGGACTTCAATACTCGAAGCCTCAAATCCTGAACCCCGGGTATCCCAAGCAACGCTAAACCCCGGAAACTCTGAGCTCTATTAACTTGAAAGCCCAATAAAGCCTGCATGAAGCCTAAACCTTGAACCGTGATGCCTATAGGCGACCTTCATGGAACCCCTAAACCATCCTAAACCCTAAACCCTACTTGGAGGTTCATGACGAGCTATGAGTAGGGTTATAAGTAGGGTAACTATAGTTAGGGGACTTATAATTCCATTTATAACTACCCACTAAACCCTAAACCTCCAAGTAAACCACCGAGCCCTACCCGGCGTCCTCCTTGGTGCACTTCGGACCTGGGACGTCGGTCGAGGCTAGGTTTCGGGTTCGGGTTTTTTAAGGGTTTTCGGGTTTAGGGTTCGGGTTTTCAAGGTTTCAGAGGGTTGTACCGGATCTGCTTATGGCTGGCTAGAGGGGTTCTAAGGGTTTAAGGCTGGGGGTTTGCTTGTATGGTTTAGTATTTAAGGTCCTAGTTTAGCCTTGAACCGTCTAGGATTTCCGTTTAGGGTGCGAGGCAGGCAAAACTACTAGGAATGCAAACATCAATGCCCCGAGAGATGGACCACCCAAGGACACCAAGGACGTAGACGCTCTTGAGCGCAAACCATGGACAATCAAGGACAAAACTGATCAGGATGATTCAAGCAAGCCGAAAACTTGGCCAGCAGGCGTCAAGTTCCTAAAGCAACCCGAACCCAAACCTTAAACCCTATACGCCCTATACCCTCACCCAAACCCCAAACCCTATAAACCCCCAACCCTCAGCCCCAAACCGCAAGGACCCGGGATCCCCGAGACTCCAATATCCCTTAATTAAGGAAAAAACCTTGAATCACATTAGGGATCCTGCTATAATTTAGAGTATATTCCTAAATTAAGGGATATTGGATCCTACTATAATTTTGCGGTATATTCCTTAATTAAGGGATATTGGATCCTACGATAATTTAAGGTATATGGTCCTTAATTCTACGGGATGTATGTGGAGTCCTTGGGATTTCTGCCAAAAAAAGGCCGGGTCGCTCTGCGCTAAGCAGAGAGCTCCTTCCCGGTAGGTCCAGGAGGCCCAGGCCTGGTTCTGTTAGATGCGACAGGATTTAGGGTTTGAGGGTTTAGGGTTTAGGGTTTAGGGGTTGAGGGTTTAGGGGTTTAGGGTTCAAGGTTTAGGGTGTTTCAGGGCTTAGTGTGTTTCAGGGTTTGGGTTTGGGGTTTATGAATATTTCGGGATTTGGGGCAGATTTATACTACAAAAAATCGGGATTTGGGTTTTACTATACTAGTAGTATAATAACTAGACCTTTGGGGTATACTATACTATAACAATTAGGGTTTCGGGGTATATTCTCCTATCGTAGTTCTCTAGCATAGAGCCATGAAGTTCTTGTCACTTCCGAAAAAAACAGTCCATCCTGGCACGGTTATGGTTTAGGGTTTTCGGGTTTCGGGTTTAGGATTTAGGGTTTAGGGTGTTGAAACATCGACAAGGGCAATAATCTGAACATCTCGAGTATGCGGGGGTCAGTATCTTCGATAGTAACCGCGGCTTTCATCGAACGCACATAAGTTTTGTGAGTGTTCAATGGTGTTCATCAAAGCTGTCATCGCCAACATGCTCGTCACGACTTCTCCTGTCCAGGCTGTTGCTGCAGTTGTGCTGGGGACATGCTTCACAGTCACGGAACTGCTGGCCCCAATGAGTTGTAAACTCCCAAACCTCAGAACATACCTTAGACCATAAATTCTCTCACTCTCAAAACCCTAAGCCCTAAACCCTATAAACCCTATAAGCACAATAAACCCTGCAAACCCTGTAAACCCTACAACCCCTAAACCCCAAAACAACTCCTGGAAGCGGGAATGCCTAGAGCGCATTCGAGAAGCCCCCGACTTCAAACCTTCACAGGAGCCTACCTGGACCCTTAAATGCCGTAATAAGGTGCTTTGCTTTAGGGTTTAGGGGTTAGGGTTTAGGGTTAGTAGCTCTTTAGGTTAGTATTTGGGAGAGTATATGGTAATGAGGTCTTCGGACCCTTAGAGCTTAAATGCAGTACTTTTTCTTGGGTGACTTATTTATGGCTCGGACCCTTTCACTACAATCATGGGTCTAGGTAGAGTCTCCATCGTAGTTCCCTTTTTTTGGTTCAACCAGGGTTATAGTTAGGGTCCCACAAGGTGACACAAAAGGAACTACATTCGAAACTACAGGCGCATTCCACCAAAAACAGATTACTGTACACCCTAAACCAGGTTGGCCCTTTAACGCCTTTTAGAAACAGTCGTAAGTAAGATCTTTCGGAATGTAAAATGTCCCATAGGCCTTGCTAGTGACTGCTAGTGATTTACGTAATCAGGAGTCTGCAGTAAGTCTCAGTTTGTTGATGCTCCTATGTGTATGATGATTACTGTTCAGTCGACAATATGGAACCTTGCTTTCGTTGCTGTTGTGTTGCCGCCGTAGTTGTAGTTGACGGCTTCGCGACTCGTTAACATCAGAAATCTGTAAAGTCCTGGTGAGTTGACCTGCCTTTAATCCCGAACACCTGATGCAACCCCGAGCTACTACACGCTTGAACCCTCAATGCTACCAGACGAAACAGCCTGGCATAGGCAAAAGCCAAAAGCAAGGACAACACCTTAAGCAGAAGACCTGCACCCGACCTGCCCATACAATGCCAACGAGGGCAGTCCTGAAGACGATCGAAGAGCATCTGTGGGTGCTTGATGCAGTTGCAGCTCAAGTCCAACCTCGAAGGAATCTTGGAGCTTTGAGGCTGGAGGCAATGCTAACAATCCTGAAGCCTGGAGGATATCAGTGACATTATTCATTTTGTGCTTGGAACTCAGGACCCTAGCCTACACCAAACACCATTAAACTAAACCCTAAACTTCAGAGAAGATATAGAAGCCTTTCCGAAACCCTTATAGTTGACAGAAAGATACAGAACCCTACCAGAAACCCTTCCGGACATATATATGTATGTATGTATGTATGTATGTATGTATATATATATATATAGAAACCTTTTATGCACCTCTAGAGAAATCGCTAAACATAAACCACACAACACCTAAACTTTGCCCTAAACCAAACCTTAAACAGTAAACCCTGAACCCTGAACCACAACCCTAAACACCTTTATTGGACTCATATAAAGAGATCATAATAAGGAACCAGAAAAAAGTTAGGTTCTTTTGGGTCCAGGTAAACCCAAAAACCGAACCCCTCCCTAAACCTTAAACCCTAAACCCCAAACCCTAAAGGCCCTATGCCCCTACACCCCTAAATCCCCCTAAACCCCTAAACCCCGAAAGCCCAAGCTCCGCCGGGACGCCACAGCGGCCCGCGCGGCACCTCGCCGGAGCCGCGCTGGTAGCGCTCCTCTTCTGCCGAACGCAGCACGCTTTAAGGGACCTTGAAGGGATCTATACGGATTCCTTTAAGGGATCCATAAGGGTTCCTTTAAAGGCCCTGCTTTAAGGGGGTTCTGTTAAGGGGCTCCGTTTCAATGGCACCCTTTTGAATTTTAAGGGGCTCCTTTTTTGAGGGGCTCCTTTTCAGGGGCTCCTGTTTTAAGGGTTCCTTGTAAGGGTTTCATTAAAGGGGCGATTCTATACGGGCTGCCTTCAGGGTTTAGGGCTTGAGAGTTCTGGGTTTCCATCCCGGGGTTTAGGAGATTGGGGGCTTGGGGGGTTTTAGGGTCCGATGGATTCTTTCAAGATGAGCGGCCTCGATTCGACCCAAACTGGTGGGATCCTTGTCAACAAAAGTAGGCAGTAAGCACACGCCCCCTTTCTGATACGAAGATGATGGTGACGACAACCGCCGAGACATGCATAGGGTAGACCATATGATCATGTGAGCACAATCGCGAAGCTGTGCTGAATGTCCTTCCATTGTTGGATTGGATTTGACTCACGAAGGCAGCGCCGTCCACATGGAGGTCGGCTGGGGTTTTTGAAAATGGGGTTCTAAGTAAGTGCTATGCTAACTTATAGCGGTTTGTACCAGTTCTGTCCCTGCTTAGCAAGGACTGGCTTAGCAGCAGTTGTTAAGGCCGATCACCCAACAAGTTTAAGACAACCCTGCACCAAACCACAGGCACTCCTTCACTCCTCATGGCCTTAATCCATCGTAAGCTACAGCATCTACAGCATCCATTGTTTTTTTCCTTTTTTGGCTTAACCGTTTAACCACTTTTTGTAGCAGAGCCTGGATCCGATAAAGTAAACCAGACAAGGAACTACAATGGAGACTATAGGTATCCTGAACCCTACACCCTTTAAGCCTCACCGAGAATTCGGTTTCGGGATAGGTCTCCTTGATGGCCGATTCGACGATCCTGGGCTTAGCCCCAGACCCTCTAGAGGCGGGCATAGGGAGGTTTGGGTTTTCGGAGCTCTAGGATCTAACTTAGGTTTCGGGCTTGGGATTTACATGGTTACAGGAAGTTCAACGAATTTTCAGCAAGTTTCGGGTAATTTCTGCCGCTCTGGTAATTCGGTCGACCCATCAACCCTATAGTCGTTGGGTGCTTTGCATTTGACAAGAATTAATAAAGCAATGATATTAACGTTAAATAATATTCAATGCTTTTTTAAACTATAGGATTCAGGATGGTTTATAGTGCAGGGGGTTTGCATGGGTCTACACTGCAATGTCAACGGCATCAACGCTGACGCGTCAAAGCCCAAGCCCCGAAAGCCTTAGGACGGCCCTCTACATGAAGCATGACACTCCAGCTGGCAGTCCAGCAGGTTTAGGGGTTAGGGGACTTGACCCTAAACCGTGAACCCTAAACCCTGAACCCTACACCTTCGACCGATGGACCAGGATGTGCTACTCAACTTTAGGCGGCTCAGCGAATCGAATTCAGGGCACAAAGCTTCAACAGCTCCTGCAGCCTGCAACCCTGCAAGATACAACAGTAGCTCATGACCCCAGCTTTAGGGTTTAGGGTTCAGGGTTCAGGGTTTAGGGCTTAGGGTTTAGGGCTTATAGGGCTTCGGGTTTAGGGCTTATAGGGCTTAGGGCTTTAGGGCTTAGGGTTGAGGGCCCCATGAGTGTCGAGTGTAACAGAAGCTTGACATGGTGGGTTAGTGGATCCCAAAGCCCTCGAACTCCCAAACCCTAAACACCGATAAACGGCAAAGCAAAAACAACAAAAAACAAAGGGTTTAGGGTTGTTTAGGTTTAGGTTTAGGGTTTAGGGTTTAGGGTTTAGGGTTTAGGGTTTAGAAACTAAGCCCCTAAACCACCCGCAGAGCCATTCTGGACAGCCTAAACCAACCCTACACCCTAAGCCCTATAAGCCTTAAAGAGTAGGCCGTGGGATCAGGTGGCTCAATGCTACTACTCAACTGGGCCAGGTTCCCCAGTAGCCCATTCATAATAACTAAGGGTTTAGGGTTTATGTATACGGTTTAAGGCTTTTCCTTCTCTTTGGATTTTAAAAAGGGAGCCCAAAAAAAGGAAAAGAGAAGAAGGGTTTATCCTAAACCCTAAACCCCTAAACCCCTAGAGGCCCTAAACCCTAAACTAAACTCTAAACCCTGAACCCTAAGTGGGTCATCTCCTGGGGCTCGGGCTTGCGAGCAGACTCGTCGTCCAGGAGATTCCTCGGTCAGGGGGTTCAGCGTTTAGTGCCTGTTTTCGGGCTTAAGACTGTTAAACTTCAGGATCTTAGGGTTCAAGGCTTTCGGGCTCAAGGGCTCATGATCAGAGTTTAGGATGTAAGGGTCTCGGATTCTTCGGGAGGTTTTCATGCAATGAAAATATTATGGGTGTTGAGTTTGAGGTGCGGAAGGTTCGGTAGCTCCTTGACTCTAACGGTGGTGGTCAACACCACGGTCCTTGTTTGGTCTCTTCTTGGTCTCTCAAAGTTTGGAAAAGAGTAGAATTACATAGGCTTCCTTGAAGCGGACGCACATTTTGACATATACCCATATAGCTTAACTCAAACGAAGGATGCCTTTGTGGTTTGATTAAGGCGTGATGGGCTTTATTGGGTCGCTTCAGGGATACGGGCTTCCGGCTTTGAGAATGGAAACAGATTGGCATCTTTGCACACCTAAGCCCCAAACCCTCAACCACCTTTTACCAGTGCCTGGGTTTCTGTCCTTCGAGAATCGTCCAAAAGTGAGCCTGCAGGCATAGCCCTAATCTGCCCGTCTACCAAGTCTACCAGAGCTGCGCACAAGACCGCCAGCCCTACGGGCTGGCCGCAACTCCTGACCCTAAACCCTATAGTAGTTCCTTTTTTGTGGTTTATATTTAGGATCCTATAAGGTAATCCCTAAAAGGAACTACTAAGGAGCCTATGGGTACACCTTAAACCCTAAACACCTCCCTCCCGACCAAGTGCAGTCGGAACACTGCGAGAGGTCGACCTCTTGCAAGAAGTGCGCCGTGGAACCGGCACCTTCTCTTGGGCTTTTGGGCTTCAGGGTTTAGGGGTTTAGGGGTTTAGAGTTTAGGGTTTCGGGGTTTAGGGGTTTAGGGGTTTAGGGTTTAGGGGTTAGGGGTTTAAGGTCTAGGGGTTTAGGGGTTTAGGGTTTAGAGGTTTAGGGGTTTAAGGGTTTCGGGGTTTGGGGGTTTAGGGGTTTAGGGGTTTAGGGGTTTAGGGTTTAGGGTTTCAGGGTTTGTAGGGTTTTTGGAGTGTGGGCTTGAAAGTCTTGGGCTTGCCCAAAGTATATGCAAGTACTGCTTGCAGATTTCGGGGTGTAGATCTGGCTTGGAGCCTGGCTTCGGGTTTAGGGTTGACGTGACTTTGTTACATGGGTACTTCTCTAAATAAGGGTCGCTCCTTAGGCACCCCCAAAATACTACGGCACCCTTGTAAAAAGAAACCCTAAGAGGGACCCTAACTTAGAGAACCGAATGGTCCGAAGAATGCCTGGCATTCCCCCTGAAAGGATTTGGAGCTGAGTCTGAGTCTCCGAAGTATCTTCACCGGAACAACTTGCAGTTGCCAAGCCCCCAGCGCAAATATATCCAAGTACCATGGATGGTTCGGTCTCTGACGGCAGCAGACTAGCAAAGAACATATTCATCATCTTCCAGGCAGCAATAAAGGCATGGTTGCAACGACAAGCATACTGGCGGTTTAATGCTTCGAGTACTTAGGCTTGAAATGCTTTTAAAAGGGTCCTGCAAAATCTCAGTTTTACGCCACCAGAGCCACTAGCTGCAAAGGCGCCCAGCTGTTTCATCAAACGTCCCACTTCGGAGATGCAGCTGCGCTGGCCGGAGATGGCACAGTCTGTCAGTCGAACCTGAGCTTGGCAATACCAGGCCCTGAAAATGTAGAATAGGGTTTGGGGTATACTGATTATGGTACATATCCTTTAAAGGGGCTTGTTAAGGGGAAGCAGAATCAGTTATGTAAAGGATTTTCTCTGGTTGTTAGTGCCCTAATTGGTTCTTCTTCGGGGCTTACTTGGGGTTTTGGATTCAGATCTTTGGGTTAGGGTTTAGGCTTTAGGGTTTAGTTTGGGGCTTTGGGTTTATGACCACAGGCCCTGCAAGCACGAACAGCACTGAGGGAGGAAGGACTCGAAGCCCTCTGGTTTAGGAGAGCGTCGATGCTTCTGGGGTTGCGCCCGAGGTTTCACGAGCCTAAAGAGTTGCCCTCTAATACGAAAGTCTATAGGGGGCAAGGTGGGACATTTCAGCGGTGCTCGGATGGGGCAGTATGTGACAAGCATGAGTGAACACATGTGCATGTGCGCTTTTGTGAACACGAATGCAGCCACTTCACACATAGAGGCTGTGTAGTTCAAGAGCTGCTTCGCTAGTAGCATAGCCGCCAAGTACATGCAAATGCAGGTACACGCACACGCACACGCACACGCGCACACGCGCACACCCACACCCGCCCACACACACACACACGCACAAAAAACAAACAAACACACACACACACAAACAAACAAACACACACACACAAACAAACACACACACACACACAGACACACACACACACACACACGATCAGGCTCGTCATGTGGTGTGCGAACGCAAATCTGGTGTGCTTCTCCGAGAGGACAACCTCAACTACTGCGAGGATGAGATGCCTTGCATCCCGCATGCTGCTAAAGACTTTGTGGCGGGCGTAGCACTTGGAGTAAGGTCTTTAAGTTGCCCCGTTATTTTAAAGCAAATATGAAAAGAAGGGTTGTGAATTCGCGAGCCCGTATATCGGACAAGGAGCTGTTGTGATCTCAGAGCTGGCACGGACCAGATGCACGACCTGTTCCAAAGCCTCGGCTGACTCTCCCGGGTATCCCTGCACCCGCTCAGCGTCTTGTTTGACTACTAAGGCCTCAAGCTCCAAGCATATAGCTTGGTAGGGTATCATCGTGATCCGGAGCACCCTAAGCCCTAAGCCACCCGCTCCATAATGAGGAAGCGGCATAGGCCGTCTTTGGCCCTATGAAACTGAAACTATGACATCCCACAAGACTAAGTACAAGAACCACAGCTTTACAGCTTAAACCAAAACCCTAAATAGGCCCGAGGCCACGAAGCACGAGCACTCTCAGGGTCATCGATAACGTCTGTCAGAGATCCTAACTTCTCTCAGTCACGTGTAGTACAGTTACTAAAACTACTTACATATGTTCTCACCTACTGTGGCTCTAGTGTTCAATTCTGTTTCTATGCTGCTCATTCTAGTGTTAGATGGTGTTAGAGTTCGGGATGACATGACACTCTTTAATTCAATCAGAACCTTGCTATTGTCGTACTGTTTATATTGTCGAAATCTAAATTCATAATTTTTGATCAGCGTAATCCGTTGTGATCTGTCGTTGCTGCTACTCGGCCATACTATACAAGGCTAAATAGTAAGTAGCAAAATTGTAGCCCGTTATGCTTTAATATGCACCGAAACTTGGTTCGTATTCCTACATCAACCCTCTACTCCGGTGTCTAACCCTGAAACAGCCCAAAACAATCCACCTTTTCTATCTATCACAAAGCAACCTACGCTTCTGGAGACGAGGACTCCTCATGGTGAGTTCTTCGTACATTTCCCTTCCAATGGAGGGTCTTTGAGCTACACCCTCAATCGTAAACCCCGGAATCCTTCTCCTTACACTGCCAAATAGGTTTGAGAAGGGTGTTTTACTGGTTGTATAAGACTACCCTAAACCCTAAACCTTATAAGTGTTAGAAGACCCTAAACCCTAAACCCTATAAGCCTTAGAAGACCCTAAACCCTAAACCCTAGAAGCCCTAGAAGACCCTTAGCGACGTAGTGAAATATGTACAAACCCAAAGGGTCCAAGTACCATTATAGTAGCAACTTAGCAGGTATTTGGGCCCCAAAAGTATATACTATACTACTACTTGGACCCTTTGGGAAATCAAGGGAACCTCAGGAGCCCCAAACCCCATTCCTTTTAGAACTTACAACCCTCGTCCTGCACCCCAAAGCGTCAACGAGGCCTGCTTTTTTTAAATAAAAAGCCCTCTATAACCCTATAAACTTTATAATCCTAAAATTATGAACTTGAGGTTCGAGTGCAGAACCTAGTAAGATTTTCAGGAGACTGAGGGACTCTGAAGGGGATATGCCATCAGTAATTAGTCCGACCCCTACCTGAACCCAAAACCTAAAACTCCTAAAAACCCCAAACCCTAAACCCTAAATCCTATAAACCCTAAACCCCTAAACCCTGACAAACCCTTGAACCCAAAGACCCTACAGGCCCTACAGCCCTAAAGGTCCAAAGCCCTGTAGCCTTCGAGTCGTTAAACCTCAAAACCCTAGAAACCCTTCCTACTCTTGATGATACAAATCCTGCATTACTTTAAGGATCCTAAACTATGGGGATTATGGTATATTCTTCTAATGGGCAATGCAGGGTTTATATCATCAACCGTAGCAGTCCAGTGGCATGCACGGCCTCTTCCTCGCTCCGAGTGCCAGTGACCTCGCAGCATCAAGCTCGGATCTTTCACACCAATCGGTTTCGCTTGTGTTTTGGGTTCAGGGTTTAGCGTGTACGGTTCAGGGTTTAGGGATAGTTGAGGATCTTCTACTAGTGGAGTTATGGGATATTCCGTAGTACATGAGTAATGAAGGATCTTGTCCGGGCAGCTTGGGGTGCATGGCTGCAGGCTCAGGCTTTAGTAGGAGGTAGGATTAGGGGGAGTCTATCAGTATGAGGACTATTGTAGCTTTAAGGTGAGATTGTGCTGTCTCTTCCGATGCCCCCATCCCTTCTGACAAAAACAGCCATTATCTGAGGAAGCTCGCACAGACACGCACCCCCAGCAATTTCAGCGCGAAGCCACGTACATCAAACGCAGAGTCCCTACCTCCCATCCCTGATCTATACAGGGAAGCCCAATTATGGAACCCTACAATACCCTTAAAGGGAACCCTGCTATAGAACCGTATCCCTTATAGGTAAAGACTGTTTTTATATACCCCCAAAACCCTCTTCCACTTCTGAAGGCCCTAAGGAATTAAGGCTCGGAGTTCAGGCTGCTAGAATCCAGGATTCAGGGGATTATAATGATTAGGGGTGTAGGGTGTAGGGGATTAGGGGACTAGGGGTTTAGGGCTTTAGGGCTTTAGGGGATTAGGGGTTTAGGGGGATAAGGGGTTTAGGGTTCGGGGGTTTGTAGGGCTTTCGCGTTTAGGATCAGGATGGTTCAGGGTTGCGGGGTTCGGGGGCTCTTCGGGGTCTGGGGTCCAGGGATTGGGCATGGCCCTTATACTGGGAGTTAGGATTAGGGGGACCCCTTGGGGATATAGACCCTCTCAATAAGCTCCCCTTTAAGAGAACACAAATAGGGTTAAGAAGGGTCTCCTTTAAGGGGTCTCCCTAATACTACCTAGGATATACAGGACTTCTCTTCGACTTTATGGTGGCCCTGCGACAAGCATGTCGGATGTGCACCCGGAACTGTGTAGTATACGGTTTCGGAACCTAGTTCAACCCGTTTATAAATCCCATCCAACCCCTAAACTTTAAACCCTGAACCCTAGACCCTAAACCCCTGAACCCTAAAACCCTAAACCCTCAACCCTTACCCCTAAACCCTGAACCCTAAACCCCTAAACCCTGAACCCTAAACCCTGCCAAGCCCTAACGCTTACAAACCCCAAATCAAGCCGAGGCGTGGAACGACCAAAGGTTGGCCATGGATCTCCTCCGGGTTTACGGTAGGGGCCTTAATAATTAGAGTAGGCTTTTTGGGTATATTATACTATGAATATAATAGGGAACCACCAAAATAGTATAGGTAATTATTTAGGCCCCTACATTAGCTCCCTTTACGGGTTCCTTAGGTTTAGGGTTTAGGGGTTAGGGTTTAGAGTTTAGAGTTTAGAGTTTAGGGTTTAGGGTCAATGGGTTCGTGTACATTCCTCAATTGGGGGGGCATGGGGAAGCCGAAGACCGGGGTTAG
>CAJNJA010103285.1:0-12114 GCA_905231915.1 Symbiodinium necroappetens
AGGAGTTGTAGTTGTAGTTGCAGTTGTAGCTGTAGTTGTAGTTGTAGTATTAGTACTGGTGCTAGTACTAGTACTAGTACTAGTACTGGTAGTATTAGTAGTAGTAGTAGTATAGTAGCAGCAGCAGCAGCAGCAGCAGCAGGTATACAGTAGTGTATACATAGTGTACATATAGTAGCTTTTAAATAGAAGTGAAGGTATAGGAATTGCCATCAGGCCACAACCCAACCAACCTGAGCCACCAACAAGTCGAACTCGGCATCCATTTCCTCGATCACTGCTGCGGATGCCAGGACATGAGGTCCCGAAGTTTTCGAGGCCTCCTGGGCAGGCTAGCGTTCCAATCCCGGCACATATATATATATATAGTAGCACAAGATACTGGATCGTTGAACCTATAGATTTACATATATATTTATTTATCTATAACCTTATATCGAAGTTTGGGGGTCGTGTTTCAATTACTAGGCAGGAGCTCTCGAGTGGACCTCCAAATTTAAATAAAGACTTGTGATGGTCCTCGACAGGCTGGACTTTCACTGCTATGACCGTATGGTGTTAGGTTTCGCGGTCTAGGCCCGGTTTAGGGTTTAGGGTTAGGGATGGTCTATAGCTATAGGTGTCCAGGGTGTAGGATTGCGCTCTGGGTTCTAGGATGGCTGAGATTTCGTTCGGGTCGTGCCTGACCTGTGGTTCGGGTTTCCGGTGTTATGTTCGATTGGTCGTCTGGGGATTCCTTCTAACCGAGCCCAGTACTCCTGAATTCCCCCAGCACTCCTTAATCATGGTGTTGTCCTAACTATGCACCATGCCTGGCAATGCAACAGCACTGAAGCCTAGAAGCACTAATTAGTACCAAAACCCATAGACCCCAGGCTCCAAACCCCCATCCAAAAGCAACCCTAAATCCGAAATCCAGAGGCGGAGCAGGACCCCGAACCCTGAGCCCTAAAACCCGAAACCCCAAAACCGCATAAAACCCTAAGCCCTAAGCCCTTACCTCCGAAAACCTCAACCCCTAGCCAGAAGCTGTCCTAAATAAGCTAGATCACACCCTTAACAAACCCAGACCCACGGAAAACCACTAGGTTGCCGAAGCTCTTTGCTGGCTGCCTGGTCCGCTGTGAAGAGATCCCGGACTGCATCACAGAAGCCCTTTGGATAGGAACCACTAGCCTTCAGCTGAGGGCCTCCAGTCCTTGTGCATGATTCAGAGTACAGTACATCGTCATATACATTTAAACAAGTCTAGACTAGACATATGAGCCGCCAAGAATCACTTTCTCCTTGCCATTCTTCTTGACTCTGGTGACCATACCCTTAGCGTTTCCTTTTAAGGACTGCCGGGTTGCCTTGCTAATTGTCTTCTTGAGCTGGAGCATGTACTTCCTGAGCTGATGCAGTAAGACTTTATTTTAAGACGCGGCTAGTGCTCGTCAAGGTCGTGGCAGATTCGGACAAGTTGCGGAGTACCAAATAACCATGTAGGCTTTGGAGCCCAGTGCCCGAACTCTCCGAGCCATCTTAGTAACATGCTGGACACTAGCACACTCCGTCTAAAGTTTCCCCTGAAACCCTGCACTGTAAATGTGAAATTAGGACACTGCATTTATGAGGCCCCCACGTTTTGACCAGAAACGTTTCAATTCCCAGGCACCTCATCCGAAGAAACGGTGGGAAATATCTCAGTCTCGAAGAAGCTGGTTGCTCCACCTTATAAAACTCATGCTCGCGTAGAGTTTGACTAGGTCAGCAACATCAGACATAAATTAAATGCTGTGGAGGCACGATGATGTCAACCCCAATTGCTACTGCAACCATCAATAGCAGCAGGGTGCGGGATGCAATGATGTTTGCATCCCTTACACAGGAACGTGCAACATCGCCGATTGAACCAACATTCTTGTCGAAGCGCTTCGTGATGCTACTGGAAATCCACACCCACCTCAGGCTTAACTCTAGGGGTTGTGTAATTCAAGCGGAGGCTCCGACACTATCCCAAACTCCTACATATATATTTGTTTACACAATCAACTGGCTGCCCTGTAGTATGTAATCGCAAATGTCGACACCAGGAAGAAAGTGCTGCAAGGGTAGGCACTTCATTCACAAATAACATTATATATGTATATATATATATGTATAAGCATTATGAAGTCTATATATACATATATATATACATATGTATGCATATATACATATACATATACATATACATATACATATACACACACACACATAAATAAATATAAATATATATATATATATGTATATACATGTATACTTATATGTATATATATATATATACGTACACTGCTAGTAGTTCGGTTTAATCCATCCTGCTCTAGTTGAGTTTAGGAAAGCACAGGTGCGATGCTCTTTATTAATTGTCCCTAAAATTATCACACATATATCCTTAACCTGGCACCCTCTTAGATCCCAGCTGCGTGTTGCATGGCACTCCGGCCCACACAAGCCCTCCTGCACGAACCCGTAGCACGTCGCGCAGTGCCGCCAGGAACCCCGTCGTCGTGAGGATATTATTGGTTTCCGGTCTGAGAACCATATCGTATGTCTGCCTAGGGAGTGCGTACATGGCATAGAATCTGCTGTACTCTGTAAGTACAAACATGTGCAAGCACACCTGTGCTCAGGATGCTGAGTGCAGTGCACACGGTATTGGGCCTCGCCTGCATTGGTCAAGGAGAGGAGGAAAGAACAGACCGGACAGGGACGAGAGAGAGAGAGAGAGAGGGAGTGAGTGAGTGAGAGAGTGAGAGAGGGAGAGAGAGAGAGAGAGAGAGAGAGAGAGAGAGTGTGTGTGAGAGAGTGTGAGAGAGTGTGAGAGAGAGTGAGAGAGTGAGAGGGAGAGAGAGAGAGGGAGACAATGAGTGAGTGGTAAGATTTAGAGCAGACGTCTTGTCAAGTTTCGGAATGACTTCGCCAGCACACATGTTCCGGCAAACATTTCCAATACATCCACATCCTTGATCGAAAGCTCAAGGACACCGCTAGAAAGTGATGCAAGCAGCTTGCGTTCGGCATATCGCATGTGTAACTTGTTCCAGGGCGCTCGCCACCACGTGAACTGCTGCTCTTCTGGCATAGTCCGAGCCGCCGTGTTGGTCTGAATCAGGAAGTCGATGGAGGACAGCCTGGGAGCCGCAGAGGCATGCATGTCACGTACATATATGTGTTCAATTACTGACATGACATATTAGGTACTGCAGACGAAACACATGATCATTGGGGCACCGTAGGCCATTAACAAAGCAGCCTGTCTGGCAGACATTGAAATGGGCCTTCGAGGAGTGGTCGGCATTGCTGAGGCACCCTATGTTAATTAGGTAGCTCCACAGGGCTACAATCAAAACCTTCAGCACAGAAGCTCAGAATCCATGGTATGTATGCAACGACAGTTCATGCACATATATGCATGCGCATGCATGCAGCAGGCTTCTTATCGGCACTCCCCAGAGAGGTCGCAGTCAAGACTCGCATGTGCTTTACATGCTGCTGCCCAAGCTAGAGCTCCGGTAGGCTTCTCAATAAAATTGGTACTTCGAACATAGGTTTCTCAATCGTAATGCATCTTATGTATACTAAACTAACTCAGCTTAGAACGAGCCCCTAAAAGTGAAGCCCGGGATCCTGGGCTACTCTGCAGTCCTAATGGAAACTTTTGCAAGCCTTCATGGTGCTCTAGCCCGAGAACTAGAACCCTATAGCTAACTAGAGCTGTCACAGCCATAAACAAAATCTCAGCTCCAATATTGCAGCTTTGCATAAAGCATCCATCTCCAGCTCAGCGTCCATCATCAGTACCTGATATGTCGTATGATTTCGGCAGGGGTTTTATGTCATAAATGTTCAAAGAATTACATCAGGATTCAGGTGAGGGACCCAGTGTTTGGGATCCAACCAGCCAGTTGCCGGGCCAGAAACCAGGATGCATGCCAACCGCCATTCTTCTTGACAGCGAGGCAGATCCCATTTTTCTTATTGACAGGATATTTCTTCTGCTCTCGCTCCTCTCCACTCACGAGTGTGCACGTGTTTGTCTCAGCTTGCATCACGTAGAGCTGGCCCTCGTGCCACCTCGGAAGAACTAGATCTAGATAAGTAGTAGCATGTTGCACCAGATTGCAGACTAGTATATTCGACCCAGCAGCAGAACAGAGATCGAGCTTGTGCCATTGGGGCTGGGGAGGGTATAGCTCTTGCGCTGACCGTGGAAATTCTCCGGAATCGGTACCCCAGACATCTTAAGCAGGTCCACCTGGGATGCGATGATATTTCAGGTTTCGTGATTGGTACAGGGGCACCCCCTAGTTAAGTTTAATATGCCAGATGACGGCTTTTGCCCAACCAGGAATGATCTTCAGCGGCTCGGCGGGGCCACCTACAGCCTGTCCGGATCCTCGCTGCTGCTCGGCGGGGGCACGTGCAACACGTTCTTGCTGCTCGGGCTCGGCGGGGGCACGTGCAACACGTCCTTGCTGCTCGGGCTCGGCGGGGGCACGTGCAACATGTCCTTGCTGCTGCGGCTCGGCGGGGGCGTCACGTGCAACATGTCCTTGCTGCTGAGGCTCGGCGGGGCCAGCTGCTGGCTGCTGGTTCTGCTGCTGCGCTGCTGCTGCTGCTGCTTCTGCCGGCTGCTCGGCCGGCCCCGCTGCCGGCTGCTCGTTAGCAGGCACCGTCTTGGCCTGGTTTTTGGCCTTTCCCTTTGCCTTTGCCTTGCCTGCTGGTGGCTGCTTGCCCTTCTTTCGGACATGCTGTGCACCCGGTTCTGCAGCTGCCTGGCGTGCTGCCTGGCTCACCTTCCCAAGACTTGGCCTAAACCTGCAGACCTTGTCTCTAGATCTACAGCATATAGGAGTACGAGCATAAACAAGATGACGCTTGCCTTGTGCTGGGCTTTGGACAACCCTCCCTCCTGGGTAGCAGCCCCTAATTCCTTCGCGACTTGATCTTCAAGGGATCGTGGTACTGCTTCGGGCTCGCTGCATTGGATCGCTTGGCGGCCCTCCTGCTGCTGTTACGACTACCGAACTCAAATCCCCTAAACCCCTAAACCCTAAACCCCCCAACCCTAATCCCTGTACGCTAAACCCTAAACCGATCCCCAGGTATCCTTTGCCGCCTGGCGCCGATCCTCGGCCTTGACGACCGGCTTCTCGGGGGACGCCATAATAACATCCTCAGCTAGCTGTGTCTCCAATGTTGACGGGTCGATCACCTCAGATGCTAGCTAGCGATTTGATCCAAGGGTTGAGGGGTTTAGGGTTTAGGGGTTTAAGGGATTTATTCGAGTAGTGGAAAGGATGCCAAGGGACCGGGCCAGCACTAGCAGTCTGCATCGTTGGGGGCTTCAGTGAGGGAGCCTGCAGTTCTAAATGCAACCACAATTGCCACCTAGCACTCTTCAAACACTTGCAGTTGCAGGCAAGCCTCATCAACAGCAGGCTCAGGCTCTTGAAGTTGCGAGTCCTCCTGCCGTGGTATCCGAGCATGTTTTTGGGTATTGGTGTCTTTTTAATCCCGAATTAAATCACATGTCCCTCACCCTGACATCTGGCCTTAAGTACTTGAAGCCGAAATCCCAAAGTTCCCCGAGCTCGCTCCCCGGTATCTTCCACCAGCAGTGGCCGTGCCCTTACCATCAAAGGCGTAGCCACAGCCTGCAGTGGCATCGAGCAGGGACCGGGACTTTGGCCTAGCATGGGTTCGGGCTGTTACAGATCTGGATCTACATCTCGAGGAGTCATCGGGTCATGTTAAGTTTGGGTGTTCGGGGTTCGTCGTGTGAATATTAAATTGCGGCTTAAATATTTAACCAGTATATAGTTGCATAATATTATTTAAGTAGTGGTTGCCTAGTCGTGAGACACGTCTACTTTGGAAATAATATAGGGACTGGGTTTGAAACTACTCGTATACTGTTGGCGTAGTTTCTTAAATCCAATTCTCATGATAATGTAGGCATCGGGTTGATCGTCGTCCAGATCACGGGCCTAACATCAAGCAGCCGAACGTCGAAGCTTAGATCGCAAAACCTGACAGATCTACTATCTCCTGTGCCACGAAGCAGCAACATCGTTGTCCGATGCATCCGATGTCGGCGACATAGCCTGGGCACATCTTCTGATTGATGTAAGGGTCAGGGCTGGAACCTTTATGTTTAAGTTTACCTCTCCTATATACACAAGACTCCACCCTCAAGTATCTACTGACAACGGGCAGCCCATCGTAACCTAAAAGCGGGGCTTCACAAGCTTGATTTATCTACCTATCGCCATCTATCTATCTATGTATCTATCTATCGAGCTATCTCCCCAATATAATAGTCATATTCACATATATCTACATATACATGCATCTAGAGATATTGTGTTGGTTGGACCGATATCAAGCTTTGTATTCAACTCCCGGGTGACCCCGAACCCAGCTTCCCCAGCAGAAGTGCAATTTTAGTATTGCCCATTAATGAATAACAGCCCAAGCCCCAATAATCAACCCAGCAGATGCAACAACGGCGAACCCCAGGCAATCCAACTAGTGAGTGGTGAGTCTCATCCACTAGCAATATACCCTGCAGATTAAACAAGCAGATGCATACCATTTGGCAATAAAAAGAGAGCAGCCCCCAGCCCAAAACTCTCGAAAGAAGATAACTCAAGATACTCGTCCCCTAATACCCCACAACTTAGCCCAGAACTTACTGCTGCATGCTATCTAGAAACAGCCCAGGCATCTTCGCAAGCTGCCTCTCCAATCGCTTTCTCGATGGCTTCGTCTTCATCGGCCAGGCCTGCACAATGGAAATCCGGTGGTTTATCTATTTCTCGAAGTTAATGCAAGCCTTCATCCCGGATGGTCTGTCGAATGATCTCCTTGAGGACACCAATCCGCTCGCTCCTAGCTCTTGCGAGAGCCCAAAGTTTAAACATGGGTGTCGAATTATTGAATTCCGAATAATCAACCTGGTTAAGTAATTAAAATCATCTCCTGGATCCCTTGGAACGTTTCGCCAGGAGTAGCATGTGCGCTGCCGCGCTGCGGATGATCGCGGCCTCATTGCATGCCCAATCCTGGGATCGGAGTGTTCGGTACTAGAAATATATTCAGTATTTATGTGCAGCCTAAGTACACGAATGATCTTGGCCTTCGTTTTCGCTGGCCAAACCGCATAACGTTTGGCAAGCAGCACCAGCACCTCCTGCACCCCAGCTTGTGAATTTCAGTTGTTGTAATGCTTCGTTGGGATCTTATGATTACATATGCAGTCCTGATGCGTGGACATCCACGGCAAGTCAGTGCTGAACGTGGCAAAGTAGTTGCAGAAGAAGCGGCAATGTTGCTCCAGCTGCAGGGACTTAAACTCACACCGGGATTCCTTAAGGCTTCGTGTGCAGGGTCTAGCGAGTTTAGTTGCCGAAAGGCTATCGCATATCGATTCTTATTTTAGGTTTTGTTGCAATTGCGTTTCACTCTTAGTCTCACACCATCTGTGTCGAGTCGACACTCGCGTCGGGTGGCACGTCCAGGATTGGCCGAGCCTGCAGCGAAAGAGAAAGTGAGGCTCCAATTTGAGTATTAATATTGTAGCAACTGAACCTATCTGAGACGCAAACCCTCTAGCCCTCAAGCCCTGATTAAACTTGCCAGCCAGCAATACTGAAAATACGGAAGTGATGTCTAGGGCTTGGATCTTATCGACTTTGAAAAAACGGGCCTTCATGTTTCGGATCTGCGGCAGGCGGTTCGGGTCCTCTGTGAGGTACTGGTTCAAAAGATCCTCAGACGTTGCAAAATATAGCGGGAACTACGAAAATGGAAAGCCACCACTCTAACAACTATATAACCGGTGCCTCTCAACAACATTGCTTGCAAGCAGCTTGAAGCAGGAGCTTCTGTGTGTAACGATGCTCGGCACGGGCTGCTGCCATGGTAGACATATCGAACCCCGAATTTAGGCTGCTAGGCCCCTCTAGATATCCTTCTAGATTTCCTGACATCGGCAGCCTGGCTCCAGCTGCCCCGGAAAACTAAAGAAGAGGCTTCCAAGCCTGGACATGAATCAAGCAGGTACTTTCAGCCATGCCGAAAACATGCACACAGACGCACATGAATGCCACAGCCCACAGCAGCGGAAAGGGGGGGGTGCACACCTTTGCAGTCCCACGCTGGATCTGCTTCCAACCGTGCAGCAAAAAGTACATCATCATCATCATCATCAGCTCGGTCCGTTCTCAAAGTACTTGAAGGGCCAGTACTGCCGGAAGCGGCATGTTCAGGTAGAACACGGCTGGAGGAGCGCGATCTAGAGGATCCCCCTGCAGCTCACCATCTAGCTTTAGAATTTTGCTTCATGTACATGAATTCGAACAATGCAGTTTTCATATCTAGGCCGGTCGCACCTCCATACTCTTGTGCAAAGATGCGACGCCGCATCCATGGCCAGATATGTGGCCATCACCACATGTTCTCGATCATGCAACACCAATACCCAACGCAAGTTCGAGGATAGAAGCTTACGACCGTGGTAATCAGCACAACTTGCAGCAATATTCTAAGTCTCGGGTTGGGGGGGATTTAAAATTTGGAATAAGGAGGTAAATGCTGGATGCCTTGGTCAATTTTGCAATTTCCAAGCCATCTCATGCGGCCACTGTCGATGCATCGCATGCAAGATCATCGGACTGAGCTGCAATCTGAATGGCTTCACAAATTTGCAGCATCTCCCGGCTTACGATTCGAACACGGAAATATCAAAGTACCCCTGCAAGCTGAAAGCACACGATTTCAATCTTGAACAGTCCTAAAAAACTCTTGCGACCTGGGTTCTTCAGTCTGCTTTGTGTTGGGCCGGGGCCCGGGTGAACTGAGTTGAAGTGGGCTTATGTAAGGATCTAGGGTTCTTGTTTTAATTAGTATAATAATAAATATATTTAATATACGATATAATTAGTATATGTAATATATTAATTATATATAATTTATAATATATATATATATTATAGTACATATTATAATATATATATATAATATTATTATATAAGATACTATATTATAAATTATATATATTGTACCATATATTGACCCTGCGTTGAGGAAATTTACACTCATGTCAACGTGCGGCAAATATGGCAACATAACTGAGTATCATTAATATGAGGGCGCGGAGCCCCAGGGTAATATAGTATACATGTACCCCAAATATCATATAGTAGAATATTCCCCCAAAACCCTGTTCTAGTTAGTGTTAGGCCCTGCATTGCGTTGCTTGTTTCTGCCTGGAGCTGCAAGTTTCAGAGGGTCAGGCTGGGGTTTCGTTGGAGAGCTGATAGGTCCCCCTTGAAGGTGTAGGCATGGAGACCATGGGTTAGGGTTCATAGGGGTTTAGAAGGGCTTGAGAGTTTAGGGCTTCAGGGTTATAGGGTTTCAGGGTTATAGGGTTTAAGGGTTTAGGGTCACAGGGTTTAGGGTTTGCGGGTTAAGGGTTACGCAGAGCTGAAGGGATTTGCAAGCATGGTTCCGTGCAGGCTTGCGGTCTGACCTGCATGGGCTCGGGCCCCCCCCCAAGGCTCAAAATCATACAAACCCAAAGCGTTCCGGACATCCCTGAACCAAGAATGTCGACTAAACCTTAAACCCTAGACCCCAAACCCTAGGCTCGAAACCTTTTAGGAAACCCTAAATCCTAAACCCTAAACCTGCCCATAGAAGTCCTCCTAGGGCCTGAGATTGGAGTTCAGCGTGAACTACGGGACAGTTGAGCCTGTAAGTCAACCCTGAAACCCCTGAAGAGGCACGTGGAATCTACCACGAAAGGCATCGGTGACGTAGGCACTCCCCCGCTGCCCTTATATGCCCGATACCCATAGGCTCCTCAGTAGTTCCTTTTTGGGATTACCTTATAGGATCCTAAATACTAACCCCAAAAAGGGACTACTATAGAGCCGATGGGTATTGCACCAAAAACTCATCGTCGAATGTATCCCAGCATCCAGGAAACTGAATCCCTCGTATCAAGCAAACTGGAAACCTTCGGAAGGTATAGCTTAGCCTAACCCGTTCCATTCAACGGTTTAGGGTTCAGGGTTTAGGGTTCAGGGTATAGTTAAGCCAAAGCCTAAACCCCCCAGCCACATCTCCGAATCTTTATGCAGGGCCCTGCAGAGACCCTAGGGCAAAAAGCCTTCAGAATCCTAAGCCTGAACCCCGTTCAAGCGCGGAACATCCGTAGAAGAACGGAGACCTAGAATGCAAGGGTTTACCCAAAGGCCCCTAAGTAGTTCCTTTCTGGGATTACCTTATAGGATTCTAAATATAAGTCATAAAAAGGAACTACTTAGGGGCCCATGGGTAGAGCCCTAAAAGGGTTTAGGGTTCATATACCATATAGGGATTCATAGTAAAAGGGTATAGGGCCCCTACTTTTAAGGGTCCTTTGGTCCTTAAGGTACTGTCCAATCATGCATGCAGCTTCTTGTGCTACTCACATCGAAGGGTTCTGTCGTTCGATAATGCTGCGACCCATAGTCGTCATTGTAAGTTCCTTGTTGGGGCTACCTTCCAGGATCTTGAATATAGGATCTTGAATATAAAAAAGGAACTACAATGGAGACTATCCCTAAATCCTAAACCCGAAACCCTAAACTATAGGAGGATGTTGAATATAAAAGAAGGAACAACAGTGGAGACTAGCCCTAAACCCTTAAAACCCTACACCCTAAACCCTATAAACCCGAAACTGTAGGTATATTCATGGCTGCCGAGTAGGGGGGGGCCTCCACAAACCCTTTCAGCGAACAAGAACCTGCACTTACAATCTATGGTGCGCCGTTTATGTCTTTGCAAGAATCCAGCTGACCTAAACCTTCCGAATTAGGCATTAATAACGGTCCAGGACCTGTAAAAGGCCATTGCCTCTACACATTTTTTTGGGGGGTCCCTAAACCGTAAACCCTAAACCCTAAGCTTAGCTGAAAAAGGGCTCTGCGACAGGAAAAAGGTGTTCCGGCAGTGACCTACGACTTCCAGATCCTTCCAGGCAGGGTTTTGTTGCTTTAAACGGTTTAGGGGGTTAGAGCTTCAACCCTGAAGCTCTAATGAGGGTTTGGGGTTTGGGGTTTAGGGTTTAGGGTTCTCAACCCCCACATCTAAAGGATATCGGAGCACCCATGCCTTGGGATCTTGCGTCTCTCGGAAATCAGGATCTTGCCGCTCATTTTGGGCTCTCAGCTGGCACTTCCAGACTTTCGGGGCTTCTGGATGTGGGGTTTCGGGTTCGGGGGTTTGGGAGATCCATGCTTGAGGTTTGAGGGTAGGGTTTAGGGGTTTAGGGCTTGTATAGTGCTCTGGATGCAGAGAATGAGTGGGTGACATGAGTCTCTTGTAGGCTGTGGGGTGTGTTGGGTCGAGTTTTTTCGCTTGACCAGGGTCGGCCTCTTGAAAATGTTGAACGTGAAGCGCGCTTGCAAACTCAATCGAGCACAATTGAGTAGTGAGTAGGAAGTGGGTCACCCCCCCCCCCGGCATCAAAATGCTGGACCGTAAGTCCCAAACCGTAAACCCATCCAAACCCGAATCGATAGAAGCAACCTCGATGCTGGGATGTGTTTTCGGCGGCGCGTGCAACCTGTCTCTTCAGCCCCGGCGGTTACCTGGGCGCCGCAGGAACGGCCACAATCTGTGAGCGTGGAGGACTCCGGTTCCAAACGGGGGCACTATAATCCACGTTGTGACAAGAGCTTCAGAATCTTGGGTTTGAAGTGCCTCGGGCTTTACTTTTAGGCTTTAGGGTCACTTGGTGCTGTCTTCTCTAAGATTGTCTGTGTGGTTATCGGGCAGGCGATCGCGCTCCCCAATACTATTCCTCATGGTTCCTGATGATATTTGTATGAATAATACCTCAGAGCCCTTTTCTAGTTGTTGTTAAGGCACCCATGCTCTGGTGTAGGTACATGTATGTGTATTATAGAGCATCGGCAATACTGTTGTGTTTTTTCCGGTGTAACTGTTAGTTCCTTTCAGTCTTGGGCAACCGTGCAAGACCTTGCGCGAGCACTCTCGCGCAGCGCAGGTCTCTGCGCGCGCGGGTGTGTGTGT
>CAJNJA010103296.1:0-18572 GCA_905231915.1 Symbiodinium necroappetens
TGTGTGGGTGCGTGCGTGCGCGCGCGCGCGTGCACGCGCGCGCGCGTGTGTGTGTGTGTGTGTGTGTCTGTCTGTCTCTGTCTGTGTGCGTGTGTGTGTGTGTGTGTGCGGGTGTGTGTGTGTGTGTGTCTGTGTGTCTGTGTGTGTGTGTGTTGTGTCTGTGTCTGGGTCTGGGTCTGTGGCTGTGTCTGGGTCTGTGTCTGTGTCTGTGTGTAAGTGCGCCTATGCGTGTACACACACACGTATATATATATACACACATGTTTATGTATTTGCATATTTGTGTTTAGATAAATACACACACAAACATACACACACACTATGTACGCATGTATGTATGCATGCAAGTACGTAGTAGGTATTAGGTTTAGAAGATTTACATATCTATATATATATATATACACACACGCGGCTGGCATGAAGGGGGGGGTTTTGCACCACATTGGCAAACCTCAGCCCAAGGCACCACACACTTGTGACGCCCACAGAGGTATATTAGTCCAATCAGCTTTTTCCAAGGCTTTCCATCGATCACTGCGAGGATTGTTGGTTCGACATTGGTCCCGGGTTGCACTTCCGCTGCAGATCGGAGGACGAGCTGGCTGCAGTGCATCCTTCGGTAGTCTGTGCTCTCGCGCCATCCTGGCGTATGCACGTGCTCAGGGCTTGTCAGCAGGCTTGGTGTTCATAGATCTGTCCGCGGCTTATTACGCGGTGATCCGGGAGACCCTTTTTGGCAAAGGTCTGTCTGAGCGCCCGGTTGAGGAGATTGCAGCTGCCTTGAACCTTGGATCTGACGACCTACAGGAGCTTGCCCGGCTCATCGAATACGAGGCTGTCTTACCACAGCAAGGTGCCTCCGATTTCATGCAGGAGATAGCCAGAGAATTTCACCAGCACAGTTGGTTCATGCTCTCTGGGGACTCCAATATGGTGGCAACCCATCGCGGCACTCGGCCGGGGGGTACGCTTGCGGACATTCTTTTTAGTATCCTGTTCGGCCACGCTTTGCGTCGACGCAAGTCCGGATCCCTCAGAGATGCCATCCCGCACATCCCGTGGGATGGCGTGCGCACGCCATTTGCCTCGGTATGCACGGCTGCGACGCCGCGTCAGGACATCCCTGATGTCGTGTACGCCGATGATTTATGCATTCCTGTTGTTTGTGATTCCGCTCCACAACTCAGAAACACTGTTTCCGCCGTGGCCGCAGATACGTTTGATACCCTGGCGCCACACGCGCTGCGCGTGAACTTCGGGCCCACGAAGACTGCTGCCATTGTTGCGCCTGTCGGGCCAGGTTCGCGTCAAGCTCGCCAGGAAATGTTCGGTGCCTTGCATGGGAAGGCCCCTATCTGGGCGGAATGTCGAGGAATGCAGTGGTTGGATCTTGTCGCACGGTACCGTCACTTGGGAGCCGTCATTGCGCACGACGGCGCCCTGACAGCGGACGTGAAACATCGTCTCGCTCTCGCGCGCGTCGCTTTCCGCGACGGCAAACGGAGATTGTTTGCATATAAAGACATCCCGCTTCCCAAACGAGCCGTTCTCTTCCGAAGTCATGTGCTGTCGACCTTGCTCGCGGGGGTCGGAAGTTGGCCTCGCCTTGGGATATGTGACTGGCGACTTTTTAGCCGCGGTGTCTTTTCCCTGTACAGGCAATTGCTTGGGCTCCGTGCTGACGGCAAATGGAATTATACGGCCGATCAGCTGCTCGCAATGTCCGGCCTCCCTTCGCCTCAGTGCCTATTGCACGTGGAACGACTGCGGTTCCTGAGCCAGTTGGTTAGGCACGGCCCGGATGAGCTATGGGCTCTCGTGGGGCAGTTCGAGCTATACCAGGCCGCTCTCCGTGACGCCGGCGAGTGGCTCCTCTCTGCAGTCGGTACTGTCTGCCTGGGCCCTATCGAGCAGGACTGGCAGAATTGGTCTTGCCTCATGTCTCAGTCACCAGGCAAGTGGAAAGGGGTGCTCCAGCGTGCGGAGGCTTGGCATTGCGAGGTCGCCCGGCTTCGGGCGGTCTTCGACGATGTGGCACGCATTGCCATCACACCGACCGCCTTCCTCGGCCCCCTTGGCCGGGCTAGAGCATGGATGTCTGATCTGTGGGCTTGCCTTTGCCTCACGCCAACAATGGGGAGCCCACGCCCAGAAGCTCCACGGCTACCGCAACATGGCGACTCAGTATGCCAAGGGTCGGGTTTGCCGCGCTTGTGGCTCTCAATACGCCAATCAAGCGCGATTGAGGTGCCATCTTCTTTCCTCTGCTCGTTGTTTGCAATTCCTTGAGCAGGCTGGGGATCCGGACCCGGCCCTAAACCTGCGCGAAGGTCATGTCCAGGCGCCTGTCTTACGCGGTTGGGGACAGGCACACCTTCCCGCGGCCCAGCCGGAAACCTGTGCGGCACTTCGCAATGGACTCGCCGCGCTGCAGGATGCGTCCGACCAGCAGATCTTTGACGAGGTCTCGAGACATGTTGCCCCCCTTCCGGTTCTGCATCGTACTCTCAGCATTTGGAGAGATGGCTTGCCCTCGGGCGCTCTCCGTGACTCGGCCTCTGATGTATTGCTTGTCCTTTCTCCCGAGCACCTGTGCAGTGGTCTTGCGGGTCGCAGCCCGGAAGATAAGGATGACGAGGACGCTTTCCTCCCTCTCCTCCTCCCGACTTGCCTCCGATGCCCGGCGCCGGCGCCCTCTGTCTTGGCTTTTGGTGTTCCGAAGGATGATTGGACTTCCTCATGGGGATTTGAGACTTGCAATGTCCGGCATGGACTTCCTTGCATCTCAGTATTCTCAAGGTGTACGTTGTTACGGCGCCTTTGTGGATTTCCCGCCTCCTCCACATGGATCCCAGCCGATACGGCAACCGTTTCCCGGGCCTCTCCGTAGACTTAGGGAGCACTGTGCTTGGGCGAACATGCTTTTAAAGGTCTTTTGCTGTCTCTATCGTACAGCTACGCTTGGCCGGCCAGCGTGTCTTCGCCTTGCCTTGAAGCCTGAGCACTTTGAGCCTATCACCGCGTGGGCTGTGCAGTCTAGCCTAACTCAGGTTGGACATCAGGCTTCTTCTCCACCATGTTTCACTCTCGAATTTACTTTGCATTAGGCACGTCGCTTCGACCTTGAGCCTCTCAGAAGAAGAAGAATATACACACACACACGCACACGTGTACACGTAGCACCCGATGTTCCAAACCTCTATCTGTTCCAATCCAGGAGCTTTGCTTCTCCCGCGTCTGTCATTTGGGATACCCGAGTGCCGATGATCTTCTCGAGAACGGGGAAGGAGTCCCACCTGGAATGCTTGTCACGGACTGCTTACTGTCTGATCCTCTGCATGATTCGAGCTACTCTGATGTCGCGATTCGACCCGACATACTCAAAGACTAAGGCAGTGTCCTGTCAGAGTAGATGCAGGTCAGACATCACCACTTCTGCGGGCAAGTAGCATGGAAGACTGGAGCAGAAGAATCATGGGCCGGATCAGAGATTCTGCTGGATGGCTTCTGGCCATACATTACGGGCCAAGTCAGTTGTCGGAACCACACGCGCCTTCCCTCGCGCTCCAATCCCGTGCGTGCCCAGCCTGCGCTGCACGAACTCTAGGAACCAGTCTGGCTGGGGAGGAAGGCTGTATACTCCCTGGTGAAAGAGGAACATCAAGCTTGCATTCCTGCTGCGGTCATGGCATGTCATGGTAGCGGCTTCCGTGGGCCAAGTAATTAGCCCGGAATACTCACCGGATGCGATCTCCAGCTTCCTAATGTACTGCACTTGGTCGGACTTGCCTGTAGCATAATGACACAGCACGTGGAAAAAGTTTCTGTCGTTGGAATCTCCTGCAAGAATCAAGTTCTTCCCACGCAGCGATATCAAACCCTCCGTCGGGAGCATGTCAGACCATGTCGTGGAGGTCGGCATCTCAGTCGTGGAGGCTTCTGTAGATCTTGTGGAGCTCGGCGTGGCGGTAGATGCAGGCCGCCATGCTTCGCGAGTTAAGGCAGGTGTGGCCTGCTGAAGACCATAAATAACGATGCAGCTACATAGGACAATGATGGGGAGGCCGGCCCAACAAATCCGAACCATCCGAATTAGTCGGTCTCAAGGCCTTGCATCCAGAAGCCACAGGCGCCGATGTGTATCGAGCTCTCCATGGCAACTTTCCTACATTTCCGAGGCAGCTGTAGGGGCCAGGTGCAGGCCTAGAGTTCCTGGGGGTCGAGGCTTACAGGAGGCGGGCCAAGACTGGAGACCTCGCACCTTAGTGTGTATTGGTTCGCTCCTGCGTCTGAATGAACACGCTGGCCTAGCAACCGGATGGCATTCGAAGAGCCCTCCGACCCGACTCCGACCCAGCAGAACCCATAAAGCAATACGAACATGTAGGGTTCTTCTTCAAGTGCCAGAATGCAGTAAAAGGAATGCCCCCGACGCTCCGACCCTACAAGCCCGAATTCCGAGTGATCGGACCGTGATAATTACAATGCGGTTAACGGGAGGTTTAGCATAGTTTTGTATAGAAGGGCTCTCAGAGCAGTACAGGGTATTGCTAATTCATCTCAGACCCCTTATACAGTGGATCCAGCCCCGTAGCCAGCCAGTGAGGGCCCGCCGAAGCCTGAACCTAAAGTAAAGGATAATCTGAGCTGTGGCACCCAGGTAGGTTGGAGTATAGTGGTGATGCATTTGTCTATGGCTGTGTTCTATGTGCCAATGATTGAAAAAAGCCTTGGTCTGTCAAACCGAATGATCGGGTTGGAGTATCGAGTTTACGATTTCGGACGTGTGTAAAGGGTCTGGATGTTCAGATTTAGGATGTAGAGATGCTTACGGCCGATTTGGCTTCTCTTGACGGCACCGATTGTGCTACAGAATCTTCCGTCTATGGGCAAGTGGCTTAATTGTCCATACGCCGACAACCCAATGTTGTTTTCGAAGGGACCAGAATCCCAGTTGCAAACTCAATACCCCTTGAAGCCGACAGTTGAGCCAAGACCATCTCGTGCACTTGCTGAGCCTGGAGCTGCAACGTCGTCATGGACTGGAAGATATCCAAAGCCCGTTCCCACTCCTCCGTCGCAGTGCCATTGTAACTACGGATGTAGAGTTTCGGCTTCTGGTCCCTGAGATGTGTGGGCACTTCTTGGCGATGCTTGGGTCTTAGTGCCAGCTCAATGCAAATCCAGCACGACCCCATCTCCACGAGAGCACCACCTGTAACTCCCTGCAAACCTCACAAATCTGCAACGTCGATCCTCCGGAGATTTCGGGGTATGCCCCTGCTCTGCAACCTGCCCAACTCCTGGTGCCGCATGTTCAGTGCAAACTCCCCTTCGGGGGGCGCAGGGACTGCGCAGCAATCCGGTAACCCGAAACCCTGAACCATTATTGCAGCACATGATCGGCAGCTTTCTCGAGGGCGGTGAGCGTGGCATTACAGCTGATCACGTTGGGAGCCTGGGCGAAGAACGCTGTTTCGGGTGGTTGGACGGATTGTTAAGACCCACGAGCCGTTGTACTTTGTGAGTCTGCTTGTCGGAAACCTGAAGGCCTCGGGAGGCCCTGTTTAGCCTCAAGACGCCGGGTGCTGCGAAAGCGCTACAGTGACATTGGCCATGGACTGGAAAAGCTCGAGAGCATGGGGCCATGCAGACCCCTTGTCCTCGGATCACCGCGGAACACAAACCCTTCTGGACTTGCAGGGCTCAGCTCTTTGAGGGCTCGAGGGTTGCGTCATCCGCCGGATCTACCAGGAAACTGATTGCCTTTAAAACGTCTTGCGAGGTGTTGCTTGGTCTTTTCGAGTTCTTGTTGCTTAGAAGGTAAGGGCCAACAGTCCAACAGAGCGGACAAAAAACTGCTGGGCTAGCAGCTAAGCCTTTTCAGCCCCTCACCACCTCTCACATCAAGAACCGCTGGCTGATTGCCAACAGGCCTCGCACGCACTGATGGCCGCGCTGTAGCTGATGACGTTTGCTGGGATGCGTCGATCCCACATGGAGGCCAGGACCTGAAGCCATCCTCACCCTGCGGTCCACGCAACCGAACCACAAAGGTTGCATGTAAAATGCAGGATGTACCAATCGTAGCTCGAACAGTCTAGGAAGAGGAATTTAGGATTCAGGCTGAAGTGCCAATTGCACGGAATACTAGCTAAATGTCAAACACCCTATGCTCCCAAACCCAGAGATCCGATCCTCCCTGACCTTCTTACTTGCTGTAAAGGCTATGATGCAAGTTTGCCCTGCGCCCTGCGCCCTCTGAAACCCGTAGAGGACCACTCCCAAAGGCCGCCCCGCCCCTCCGAGCGGCCTCGAGGGCCCTTGGCCAGGTCTGGGATCGGGCGCAGGCCTTGAGAAAGGCGCTGCAGCTGATCGTGTCGGGGCAGATCTGGGACTCCTCCATGGCCTGCGGCTCCCAGGAGGGTTCCCAGTAGGGTTCCCAGTAACTGTCGTGGCAGCCTCCAGGGGTATGGCTTGGAGGTTTGTGGCTTTCGTGCCTTCGGCTACCTGGGGACCTGAATCTGGAAGAAGCT
Organism: Symbiodinium necroappetens; assembly: GCA_905231915.1. Lineage (NCBI taxonomy): Eukaryota > Dinophyceae > Suessiales > Symbiodiniaceae > Symbiodinium > Symbiodinium necroappetens. The sequence continues at coordinate 6,537 of CAJNJA010103296.1, forward strand.
CCGTGTTCCTACGAGCAGCGCCCTCCACACTTCACTTGCATCTTTTCAGCTGCAATATGGAGGTGTGAACAGATAGAATTATGTCGAAGTCTGCAGTCCCGAGCCCCAAAACCCTGGAGTCACGAAGGCTCAGCGTCGGCCCCGGCGGTCAGAGGTTCCCAGACGCACCGCTGATTTCAACTGACCGGCCCTACAAGCAGGGCAGAATCCTGAAGTGTCATGAGTTTCATGTCCTCCGCTGGATTTCGGGTGTCTCCAGGCAACCCGACACAATTTGTCTGCGGTCTCGCCCCGACCCCCCCAACCGTACCGAAGCGGGCGACGCGAAGCGTTTGCGAGTTTGTTGTGGGTTTTTGCTCTGACCACTCTCTGGATTCAGTCACGAACCTGAACAAGCAAGGAAGCTGAGCCAACTTTCTCGTGGGTAAATGGAGACCCTGCAAAAAAGCAGGGTCTAGCACGTCAAGGAAAGCTCTGAATATCCAGACCACGCCGCAAGTGTAGGGAACACGAGCTGACAGTAACAGTGGCCAGAGACAAGTGGCAGCAATGGAAGCAGGAAACCTCGTGATAAGAATCACACTACTAAAGCAACAATCTCAAAGTAAACACCGTCTCGAGCACCAGAACAAAGCTCCGCAAAGCTCCGCAACCCCAGAATCCGTCCTTTTACCTGGACCCTGGTTTTTCATAAATCGACTGTCAAGCCGTGGCCTGGAAAAGAGCCCCAGCGAGCTGCCACTGGGAGCTATTTTGACAAGCGGTGGTTGCTGCGCTGAAGCTAACCTCTGCCATGTCCAGGACATTCCAGCTTCGAAGAGTACGTGCTGAGGGTTTCAAAAGTCTCGGTAGGCTTGACAAGGCACACGTGATCATCGTCGTCATCATCATCAACAAAACCATTGTGGAGACACGCACCACTGACCACGAGCGAGAAAGAACCACATCATGGCATGGGAGGCCGCCCGGCCCGCATCGGAGATACTGCACCACACGCACTCCTACATGTTCCTCTACGGTGGTTACACCAAGGGGTTTGCAACATCCAGTCGTTCTTCATTCTTGTCGGGTGCAAAGGTTGTGCATGTTGTAAAGGCAGCCCCGCCCTGCTGTTTTGCGGGCAGCTTGAAAGCGCCCTACAAGATTTAATCAAGAAGCCCCGAAGCACTGAAACTTTAAACCCGCTGCCCTAAACCCTCTTTCCCTTATACCCAGACCCCAACCCTCAAACCTAGATAAAGCCTTAAAGCAAAGCGGCGAGATCCCTCTGCAGTGATGCGGTCGACATGGCAGCGAAGAGCTGCAACGCCATCTGCACAGGATGGCTTCGGGCTTCGACTTTGGGGCTGTAGCGGAAGAGCTTCCGGTTCTCAAGGCTTATGAAAGGCTCCTCTGCAAACCTGAGAGGTAGCATGCGATAGCCTCGCCTATACCTGGCCGTCAGACCTTCTACAGCACGCACGGTAGTTTGACTGTTTCAGGAAATGAGGGAAGCGACATATTTTGATCCTCATGATGCGGAGGTACTCCTCATCTTAATTGTACAAAATCCACAAATATGGTCTTTCTCATTCTCACCTCCCGGGTAGCACGGCTGCCTGCCACTCGGACGCCTTACCACATGCACTGATGGTGGCATTGTGGCTGATGGCGTTGGGAGGCCCCGCACGCCGCTGCTGCTCAAAAATATGCACAGCTTCCTGCCACAGGGCACCTTGGAATTGCGAATGGACACCAGCAAGGAAAACAGCACATATGTGCGCCTAGGCAGCATGCGTACAGAGCTGTGGCTCACAACGGCAACTAGTCCTTCGTTATTGAACTCGAACACTCCCGAGTCCCTCAACCCTAAGTAAAGCCCAAGAGTACTATGGACACCGCAGCCTCAACACACACGCTGCAGGCTCCAAAATGCCAGATGATTTAATGTGGCACTGTCTTTAATTAGGTGACTATCTTTATTGCGTTTTTTCCGATGCTTAATCATTACTCGGTGGATTTTGGGGCGAAGTCTCTAATGCGTTTGTTTGGCTCTGCGGATTTTGCTGGTTTGCTTTGGCCCTTTCTGCTAATGCTGCTAATGGTCAATCTTACTGTGTACGCCTAAATCCTCGTGCTGTATTGTACTGCTACAGTGCTGCAGTACTGTACTACTACTCATCAGCTGCACACCCTCCCAAAGCGCTTATCTCCTAACCCCCACACCCCTCTCAAGAGCCAATCTCCCTCTACAGACGTTGGGACGGGGGAGGGGGGGCCCCGGACATTACGGCATTCAACTCTCCACCCTGGCCCTCAAGCCCTAGTTGTGCTGCGTAATACCGGCTCTGCATCAAGGCACCCTTCTCGCAGGAAGCGATCGCAGCAACGTAGCACATGACATCTGGTGTGATGCTCGAAGAGGTCTGGGCGTTGTAGACCTGAGCGGATCTTTTTTGGCTCATGACTGCACCTGCAAAGGCCTAGGGTGTTAGGTGTGAAGCCCTTTGGGGCTTTAGTTCCTTTGTTGCATTTTCAGCTTGATGGATATAACGCTCTTCGGGTTTAGAATTTCAGCATCCTTTGCATTTATTAATTTCAGGAGTAGCGGGTTGAACGTTCAGGGCTCCGGGGTTCTTGAAGGCTCAGGATCTTTGGGCTTCAGGCACGGAGATTGGATTAGGAGTTGCGGTAGATCAGCCCGCTGCCTTCGACAGAAAATCAGATTAAGCCAAAGATGGGCATGGCGCCTAGATACACGCCATGGAAAAAACAAAACAGAGCAAGGCACCTTCATCGCAAGCTGCCACTGCTCTCCCTTTTGACAGGCAGAGATCACCGAGGTGTAGCAGATGCTGTTCGGTGCGGGGCTCAGCTCCGGCATCATGCGAAACAAATGCACAGAATGCTGCCATAGATTGGCCTTTGCGAAAGCTGCGATCCCGATGCCACAGTGGAAAACGTCCAACTGCAACAACTCGTCCCTCTTCCTTGCTTTTGATCGGATGCATGGGAATCTATGCGGAGGAACGTTGAGCCTTCGGTTGACTCGGTATTTTACGATTTGCCGGTTGCTCTAGCGCAGAGCTTCCCATGAGGTCTGCAGCAGCCACACTCAAGAAACGTCTGTAAAGACACAGCGGACTCAAGAGTGACAGGTGAGAACAGAGATATGGCTGGACATCAACCTACCCGAAACTCTGCATGGCTAATCCCCACTGCTTCATGCAGCCAGGCAAAGAGAAATAAATGCTTCGGACAGACCCAAAACCCGTCAAAGACAAGGCTCAAAGCTCGCATCACCTCAGCAGGGCATGGGCACACATATAAACATATGTATGTACATATATATATACACACACATTCACACACTTGTTTTGTCGGCCTCTTCTGGGTCGGATGACACACAGTGCACATGTCTGTGGCGAGGGCTCCACCTTGCGACCATTCCACGTCTAAGCGAGAGATAGGTTCAAAGTAGCATGCAGATTTGGTCTGTACCGTTTCCCATGTCGTAACTTCAGCTGTGGGGTATGCCGATTACTACCTAGGAACCACTACTCAGGAGGCCGTGATGGGAATACAAGCAGGGATCGACACCTACATAGACAGTTGTATCCGAGCGATGTTATGCCTGCATTGATGCAAAACTGTGAAGAAAAACACGTGGCGGGCCAAGCCCAGGCCCTACACAAGCAAGAACCATTCCAGGAGCACACTTGAGGCTCCCAAAACCACCCGATGAGTCCCAAATGAGCGACAAAGGGTTGCGGGAGTACGACGACGGCGGAACATGCGCATCGCTGTGGTGGGCGGACCGGGGTTTGAAGGCGCAAACACGACTTATTATGTGGACGGAACTGCGGCGGGAGCACGGCTTTAGCAGGCGGACGCGCACGGGACAGTGCCGGGAAGACGAATGTCGAGACCACACTGACACTGAGGCTCCTTGAGGCTCGAGGGACCCACCGAATTCCCGTGATTCGACGGATAGACTCGGATAGACTGATGCAATCATCAACACCTGCCAAGTTGAAGTATACGTGCGCATGCAGAGAACGATGCCAACGTGCAGGTGGCATCAGCTGCATGAAAGGGAATTATAGAAACCCCCTCCTCGGCTGAAACTGCACCTCCGATGCAAGGGCTTCAAGCCAGAGGGCTGCAAGTACAAGGTCCAGGCGGCCCGCCGATGCGAGCTCCTTCAATTAGATTAGGGATCACCATAAGGGATACTAGAAGGCTGACTAGAAGGTTTACTACAATAGTCTAGGGATCCGGATTGTATGGTATAGGGCTCTTGCGTTGCGCAAGGTTACGGCCTGGCGTTTACGGTTTCGCTGCTCGGCTGCCGGCAAGGTGATGTGAGTTCAATTTCGCCAGAAGAGCGGGAGACTTTGAATCAAGGCTACCATGTTGAGGGATCAAGGCCCGGGTTGTTCAGGTTGGATTTACAGGCTTGGGGCCTGGTGTCTACTATGAGATACAGACGCACTAAACTTGACTCCCACAAGAGCTGTGCGTAGCAAACCAAATGGACACCCTAGCAAAAAGCAAAACACCAAGAGCAACCCCACAGTGTTTGCAAGGACGTTCGCAACATCTCTAACCCTCCAACATAACACGCTGACGCTGTGCGTACACACCACTTGACTATTGGTGCAAGGCCCACACGCACTAAATTGACAAAGTCTAGGCCCTAGGCTGACGGAAACTCCCGACATGTACAATCCTACACCAAACCAAACTCCTAGTCCTAAACCACAAGCTGCTGATCTCCTCACCCTAAGGCTGAAGAGTCCATGCGCAAGGTCGGTCGAGGGCTCAGGTCCAGGGTATCCCCCGTCAATGTTCGCAAACAGCAACCGAAGCAGTGGCGGGGTCGACTTCCAGCAGGAACAGCAACAGCAAATCCATCGTCGTTATAACACTTCTGCAACTTCGTCTGTATTCCCACCACAACAGTACAGTAGCAAACCTTTAGCCAAAAATACCTATACATCCATTCTGGTTCCCGAAACGATAACTCTGTCTGCGCATCCTGATCTCCGAACTCCGCAACTCTCGAACTTCGGAAGCTGCTCTGTGCACAGAGCCCTCGGTTTTTGTTTGAGGACCTTGTTTGGATCCGCTATAGAAGGTCTAGGGTTTACGCCTTGAGGTTTAGCGTCAAGTTCAGTTTAAGGGTTCCTGTGTTGAGAGCAAGCGGCTCGAATCGTTGCATTCGCCTGTGCCAGGTGCCTCCGCCAGAAGGGGAGCTCCTTTGCCAGCACACCTGGGAAACACTGAAATCCAAAGGGCCGACGAGAAAGATCGCGGATGAAGACCTCAACCCGCTACCTAGATCAGCTGGACGTTCAAGGTTTCTTCATGTGGAGCTTTGGGGCCTCCATGTTGGCAAATTGCATTGATACTGAGAGCAGAACTGACCCGAACTCCGGTTCCAAACTTGTACCTCCTTACCCCAACCCGTAATCCCCGGAGGCTTGCTCAAGCTTCCAAATTGCAACAACCTCGGGCGTTGGCTTCGGTCTATTCTCAGACTTGGGTTTATGCTCCTTGCTAGGGTCAGATGGCCTTCGGTTTATGCTCGGTTTAGGTACGGGTCTTTCCGTTTTGCCCGTATCGAAACCCAAGGAGCTGAAGCTTTGGGCTTCCCAAGCCTCAAAGCGAAAGAGGAACCGAAGGATCCTTTCTTCTGCTTGTTCATGCCTCTCAGTCTCCAGTCCTGTGCTGGAGCCAAGCTAAACGGAAGAATCTACCGCACGGGCCAGAAGACTTAGACTCGAGTTGGGGGTGGAAGGAAGCTGCTATGTTTTGGGACCCTGGGGAATAGCATCTTACTGCTACAGTACAGGCCCCGGAAGGACGAAGCTGGGGAAGATGATTCTGATAATAGCCATCTAAGAACCCTAAAGTCGAAGGTGTGGGGTTTCACATGCTTGCATTGGGCTTCCATGGAGCAAGCAGGTTGAGGTAGCCAAATTGATGAGCAGGACAGACTGCGCAAGACCTACCCATATGAGAGCCACGAAACAAATCAAGTATAAAAACTAGCTATTACGCTCAGCTATGATGGCTTTATGCGTGAAACTAACAACGAGACAAGGAGGAGCACCGAGCCCCACTCACTATGAAAACAGCGATAGCAGTGATCGCATTTACCTCTGCACCGGCTACACCAACAGTATCGCAGAAACCGGGAGCTGAAGTCCCTGGCAATCCAGCTTTAAGCAAAAAACGGACCCCAACGCAAACACTTTCTCCTCATGCAGCGCACAAATCAAGCAAGGCTCCCGGGCCTTTCGATGCAGGGTTTCGGGTTCGCGACAGATCGAAGATTTGTCAAAAAACAAAACAACCCAGGAGAAGTTGCGCCTGTGTCGTGAGCTAGTCGCAAAACGCCCAGCCAAGCCCAACATGTGCAGGCTACGTATATTAGGATTTGCTCATCTGGCACCGGCTTTCCTCAAGTCCAGCGCCCAGACTGGGACTCAATGCCTCTGTCAATGTGTGTGTGGCACCTAGATCTTAAGGAGTGGCCTACTGTTACTTTAGGCATGCTGCACATCTGGCTAATCCCAACACCACCTGAACCCACAAACAGAGTAGCTGTGGTTCGACTGGAGAAGGTTGGCTTTAAGGGGCTCTCTGGCACTGTGGCCAGGCTATACCCCGCAAACCCGACATGGCAAGCTCAGGCGGGGGTGCCTGCCGACAAGCGGAGCCGTTACCAGCTCTGCAGCACGTCCGACAAGCTTCGAGTCTTCAGAACGGGTGTCCGCATAAAGTGTCTGGTCCATCTTCTGGCTTCTGACTGCAGAGGCAACGTCTGATCATGACTTGCCATCATCATCGTCGTCGTCGTCGCCATGACCACCAGCAGCAGCCGCACCGGTGCCAAAATTATCTTCGCAATCATCATCGACATCAGCAGCAAGAGCAGCAGCAGCTGCACCAGCATCATCAGCATCTGCAACCTGGCATCTTAGACGAGCTAGTCAGGGCTGATCTTCATCTTGTCACCATCATCGACGTCATCATCGACGTCATCATCATCATCATCATCAGCGGCAGTGGTTGTGACCCTCAACTTCGTGCTCGTAGTCATCGTCCCCCTTTCTGCATGTCGCCCTGCAAACAACAAGAACGTGTACAGCATGTTAGTGTACTCCTGCCAAACAATACTATCGGACTCTTCATGCAGCCAGAGAATCCTCATGTCATGACCATAACGCCCATGTTGAACGACCAGCACACAACCAGTCTCAGCATTCAACACTAACATCATTCGCCGCCGACATGCTCTTAACCATATACCTGACCAGCAAGAACAACCATCATCAAGACCAACCTCAAGTCGCAATCGGCATCCTCTTCAGCACAACCATCACCGTTACCACGAAAATGACATCATCGTCACCGGGATCGAGTTGATGCTGTCGTCCCTGCTGCCTTTGTCGTTGCAAGCAATGTGCACTGACACGCCAATCATGGGGCTGCACACGCCGCCCAGGAAGCACCAGGACAAGCTGTACATGTCTTCACAATCCAACGGCGCGCAAGTTCTGGGCTCTGCGAAGCAAATCGGAATGAATTACACGCGCGAGATACCTTTGGTCTGTACATCTAAAAAGTGGATGCCTCATGACATTCGTTCACAAAGGACTCGTTTTGTTTGGAATTCGGGGCTAACTGACTCTCAAGAGAAAGCATCCTTTCATTTCGTGCCTGTTTAAAGTTTCGTAGAGCTTCTGGCGCTTCCAATTTTCATGCTGCCATAGCTCGGACGCAAGCCTGTGATGCTCAACAGGCCATAGAAGAGTGCTGCGCCGAACCTCACATCTAGGGTCTTGCTCTGATTAGCTCTGATATGGGCTTCAAGTTGTTGCGGTTCGGGTCGCCACCTAAAACGTCGTGGCGGACCCAGGGGATTTGCAAACAACAACCTGATATCGCGAACCAAACCTGCCTTCCCAAACACCGCGAACCCATTTCGGCTGTCTTTGTGGTTTTGAGCCGATGGGCCTGTGCAACATCTGTACGAGTGCATTGTACGCACATTCGACAACAAGACAAGCCCTTCTCGCATCGTTTCCCTTCTAAGGCTCTGACCGCAAAGGGCTTTGGCCAGGCCTACATGCCCTCCACCGCAGAAACTAAACTCTTCGGCTTGCCGCACTCCGAACCTGTAAGCCTGGGCTTTGTCCTAGGACACAGATCACAGCTAAGCTAGCAGGCAATGGAGTGTAGGTGATGTCTGAGGTCGCTGGGTTTAGGGCCCACGGCATTTCTCCAGGATCAAGGGAACGTAGTAAAGAGCATCAACGAGGATGTCGGATATGGATTGGACCGGATTTCCTGCTGTTTGGAGAAATAGAACAAATAGAAGACCTCCTGAGCTGATCAGCTTCCTCCATGTGCAACTAGTTATAGACAAGGCACAGGGAGTAGAGGTAAGGCATGCCCCATGGCAAGAAGTGTCCCAGAAGCGCTGCTGCCAACCATGCCACCAGTGAGGCCGGGACACACACCGGAGCTGTCTGCACGAGTCAAACACAAGGGTTTTGCTAGGGTATCTGGGGTTATGGTAAAACAGAGCGCTTCCACCAACCGAGCCCTTTTTGCACAAAGGTCGGTGGCAACAGCCGGATCAACACATCGGGCGCAGCACTCGCGACTATGCCATGCCATCATGCTCAAGGAAACAAGGAGCGAAGGCAACAATGCCGTAGGTTGATGTTTGGTAGCATAAAACAAGGTATGTCTCGAAAGCATGAGTGATACATGCATATGTATGTACTAGTGTCTGAAAAGCATACACACACACATATATATATATATACATACACATACATGCATACATACACGTATATGTGTGTGTCTGTGTGCGCGCGTTCATTCGTGCATACATACATACATACATACATACATACATACATACGTACGTACGTACGTACGTACGTTCAGATGTACCGCCAGTTGTAATGATAATGATAGCCGCAAGTTCCGAACAAATCCTTTGAGCTTGTGTAACAATTCAATCAAAACCAAAAGCTCAACAATGTCTCCGAGATGAGCCTTCGCCAGAGGTAACCTAGCCCTGTCTACGGTTTAGGTTTAATTAGGGCTGAAGGTCTGCGCCTCAACCCCAAAACCTTACGTACAATCCTGAAACCGTCCAACCCGATCGCTTAACACTTAAACCTCTAACCAATCGGAACCCAAACACCGGACAATGCCTCCTATAACCCTTAAGCTTAACACCACTAAACTCGCCAAGAATCCGTGAACCCGTATTCTTAGACTCGAGCCGAGGACTCGAGGAATCTCGACTTCCCACCCCGGCCTCCGGCATCGTCCCAGAAGCCCGCGTCTCGTCCAGCTGCGATCGGAAACCCTTGACCACGAGGTACCTCGGTTGTATTAGGTTCGGTAAGTTGACAAGGGTATCCGAGACCCTTGGACACGAGGACCCTCAAACATACCTAAACCAGAATTGTTCGAAGACCTCGGCTCTGGTATACCATGCCTGAGATCCCATTTCGCTCTAAACTACGGGCTTCCAAAAAGAAGCCTAACTATCTGAGGACAGCGCGCCCCCAGGATCTTCACACGCAGCAATACCAAAGTCAGGATTTCGGGGTCTGGAGTCGGCTTGGTGTTGCAGGTTTTAGTGTGTTCCGTAAGCAACCGCTGCCAACCTAGGAGCTCGAGCTTCACAACCTGTCATCCTAGACTATGACGATAACATACCACAACCTTCGCGTCCTTCATTAACTTTGCTATTGGCTCTTGGCCCAATGCATGGTCACTGCTATCAGGGTCGTCCTTTGATACGGGGCTTCAATGTTTGGTTTAGGGTTGGAGATGTAGTGTTTCCGGAAACGTCGGCTTCGATTGAAGGGTCCAGCTAGGCGAGCACTGACCTGCGAGCTCCTAGTCCTACTCACTCTCAGCGAAGCGCTCGCAACAGATGATGCCAGCCGCAGGTGGGAAGGTCACCGAAAGGAGGTCGAGGAAGGGAATGAAACCTCTGTTCAATCTATGCACTCCGGTTTCGGGTTTGGGGTTTGCAGCAAATATAACTGCATGAGCCCGACAGCGCTACAGAGCAAACCCAAGGCTTTCCGTGGCCCAGAAACCAAGCTTGAAAAATGGGATCAACTGGTAGATGGAGATGCGAGGAATCAGGCTTTAGAACGTCTTGGGGCTGAAATGCCTAGTTCTGAATGCCCTGGAGTAGACGTGCACAAGCAGTTCAGGCAGTACTGAAAAGGAAGGTTGGAAGCCCTTCCAAAAGAATCCTGGAGGCGCAAGGCCTAAACCCCTGCCACAACGAGCTAAGCAACCTTGAACGGCGCTAATTGCTGTTGCGGCGGGCCGCACAAGCTCCACGAATGTCAAAACCAACCAAGATTCCAAGACAAAGAACAAAAATTCAACCAAGCAGTTGTGTGGGGTTCCCACTGTCGGAGAATTGAGTGCTCGCTTCCTCAGCTCGAACCCCAGACTTAATTTAAACCCTGAGACTGCGACTCGATATCCTTGAGCCCCTTTTTTCTGGACCTGCACTGAGCCCGAGGTGTATGATGGAGCACAAACCCCAGAAGCAAGCGTACCCTCACTGAATAGCCCCAAACGCGAAACTATCTCTGAACAAACCACAGCAAACTGATCCCTCTCGACACGAAACACTGCCCAAAAACTTAATCCTTCACCCTGCAACTATCACTGACGCTCATATAGCCATGCAGACATCTTCCTCATAGTCACGCCCGAAAAATGGAATCACACCATTCATTCACTCGAAACTATAAATTAAAACCCCAAAGCCTTGCACCACCCCGAACCCTAAACTCAGCCTCGGAGAATGCCGCAAGCCCCCAGGGCACTACCGACGGTGCCGCACCTTTTCCGTGCTTCGACTCTGCGCTTGAGATGGGGTGAAGGTGTTGAAGGGGCTAGAATCGAAGGCTTTATTGAGGGTTCGGGTTTTGCGGTTGTGTGGCCTGCAGCTCCGGGATCACACTCAAGGGAACCCTTTCGCTCCTCTCTGCCCTGCTTTGCAGGGCTTGGGCTTCAGCTTTTCAGCTGTCCTGGCTAGTTGATGTGGCGAGTTCGGACGCGGCTACACAGCATGGCACGACTCGGACCCTCAAGCATAAAGGCTACCGCCTGTCTATTCTACAAGGTTTGTCGGCTTTGGGATTCTCCGCGCAGAGGTGAGATTGCAGTTTTGGCTTGGTTTGGGGAATGGCCGGTTTGGGTCTGGCTGGGGGGCCTCTTCTTCTATCTCCTTCTTGCGGCGGATTGCATCCTGCGCGATTCCATAGCTGAGCCAACGGCCAGAAGTCGAAGCTCCCGCGACAGCAATGCGGCCATACTAGTTACTAGTATCATAGGCTATACTGTCAACTGTCTGTGTTGAAGGTTTTCGATTCTCCACAACCCGGAACACCCCCAAGACTGCAAATCCAAGACCCGTAGAGGGTGTAAACGATGCTGTGCTGATGGGGTGCGACGACCTAGCTGTGGCCTGGGCACGCCACCGTCACGGCGGGCCGGGGAATTTGCCAGCCAAAGACAGTGTCAATCAAAGCAACAATGGCCAGAGACCTTGGTTGTGCGCATGTTGCTCGTCATCATCCTACTCCTACAGCTACTCCTCCGCCTACTCCTACTCTTGTTCCTGCTCCTAGTCTTGCCCATATACCTACTCCCTACTCCCACTCCTCATCTCCCTGCTCCTAGCCCTATTCCTACTTACTTCTGTCCCTACTCCTACGCTTACTCCGACTCAGACTGCTGCTGCTGCTACGAATTCTACGACGGCTACTGAAACGACCACTGTCACTGCTGCTGCTGCTACTGCTGCTACTGCTCCTGCTCCTGCTGCTGCTGCTACTGCAACTGCTACGGCTACGGCCACGGCCACGGCTGCTGCTGCTGCTGCTGCTGCTGCTGCTGCTACTACTACTACTACTACTGCTGCTACGTACTGGTACTGCTACTGCTACTGCTACTGCTACTGCTACTGCTACTCCTACTCCTACT
>CAJNJA010103307.1:0-16057 GCA_905231915.1 Symbiodinium necroappetens
AAAAAACGGGCCCCGAGCCAAGCCAGACGAAGAAAAAAACCGAGCCAAGCCAGACGAAGAAAAAAAAAAACTCCTCCGCCATCGGGGGCTTAGGGTTTCGGCTTTAGGGTTAATGGTTTGGGGTTGAGGGGTTTGGGTTTTAGGGTTTAGAGTTTAGGCTTTACCGTTTGGCGTGTGGCGTCCAGAGTTTGGAGCTAGGGGTTTGGGCTTTAGGGTTTGGGTCTAGGGTTTAGGGCTTAGGGTTTAGGGTTTAGGGTCTAGGGTTTAGGGTTTAGAAACAAGTGATGTCCAGTCACCGTTTCACCCGAGACCCTAAACCCCGAGCCCTAAACCCCAAATCGTAGAACTAGACTTCACCCATTTTTCCGATTTCCCTGAGCCTTCCAGTAGATCTTGGTACTTTTTCTTACAAGACTAAGGTGTGGGGTGTAGGTTTTAAGGTTGCCTTTCTTATATCACCGAAAAACCCCAGCTGTTTTAGGTTTCCTTAGCTATTATGACCCTAAACCCTGAACCCCAAACCCCAAACCCTAAACCCCAAACCCTAAACCCTAAACCCGAAATCCCAAAAACACCAAAACCATGAATAAATGAATGCTTTGCCGCCTCATCCCTGCTTCAGAGCCTTGCTCGCGCCCATGAGTTCTTGTGCATTTGACCCCCCGTGGTTTCTGTTTTGGCCTTCAGCAAGAAGGCGGCTTGGGTTTTAGGGTTTACGGTTTAGGGGTTTAGGGTTTAGGGTTTAGGGCCTGTTTAGGGTCAGAAAAGTTAACCTTCTACTCCAGGTAGGATAGTATAAGCCCAACCAAGCACACCGCACACCCTAAACCCTAAACCCTAAATCCGAAACCCTAAATAAATCCGAAACCCAATATCCGAAATCCTAAACCCTAAACCCTAAATCCGAAACCTTAAAAACCCTAAACTCGAAACCCTATGTCCGACCCTAAACCCTAAACCCTAAAACTGAAACCCTAAACTCAAGGGATCTCAAGAGTTTGGGGTTGTGAGGGTTTTAATTTAGGCCCGAAGCCCTAAACCCCGGCTTGACTAAGTTCTGACAAACCCCAAGCCCCAAACCCCAAACCCTAAACCCAAACCGCAATCCCTAAACCCCAAACCGCCAATCCTAAACCCGGACGCCAAAGGTTCTCAGTGTCCCAGTATTTTTTTAACAATAGTTGCCGTACGAATCACCACACTTACTTCAAGCATACTGGGCGCCCAACTGAGGAGTATTGGGGTTTCGGGTTAGGGGGGGTTAGGTTTAGGGTATTTACCGTTTCCTGCAATGCCGCATGTATGGTCCCACATATCCAAATAAACGATTTTAAGGTTCAGGTCCGCAAATAATAGGAAAAGGGTACCCTTGTTATTGAGGGGCTACAGTTTCCAAACCCGAATGCCCTAAACCCTACTTGGAGGCCCAGGGGACTTAGTAAGTCGGTTATAAGTAGGGTTATAATTAGGGTAACTCCATTTAGGGTACTTATAACTCTACTTATAGTCTACTTACTAAGTCCCCTGGGCCTCCAAGTACATTGCATGCGGAGGTGCCTGACAAGATGGGGAACACGCCTCTCCACTACGCTGCCAAGAGCGGTTTCAATGAGATGGCTGGAAGCTTACTGATTTTCAGCTTTAGGAGACCCGAAGCCCTAAAGCCCTAAACCCTAAACCCTAAACTCTAAGCCCTAAACCCTAAACTCTAAACCCTAAACCCGAAATCCTATAGGTCCCTTCAAGGTAGCCCTATAGATCCTAGGAACCCCTGTAGATCCCTTGCAGGAGCCCTTAAGGACAAATCCGAGGGTCCATGCATATCAGGGTTTAGGATTTAGGGTGTAGGGCGTGATATTAGGGTTTAGGGTTGAGGGCTTTATATTCGGGTCTAGGGAAGTTTAGGGTTTAGGGTTTAGGGCTTTATATTAAGGTTTAGGGTTCGGGTTTAGGGCTTCATATTAGGGTTTAGGGTTTAGGGCGTAAGGGTTTGGGGCTTAATGGGGAATGAGGGTTCTATGGGGTTCCGGGTCTATGGGTTTAGGGTTTATAGGTCCAGGGCTAGTGGGTCTAGTGTGCTGTGACATTGGGTTATACGGTTTCACCCTCGCCTTCTAACGTGATGCTAACAAGGCTTATTGCGCACAATGCAAGTTGAATTTAGGTTCAGGGTTTAGGGCCATCTCCACTTCTTGTGCAAGCTCTTCACAGACAGTGATCGCTGCAGTTTTGAGCTGTTCAAATTAAAACCCCATCGCTTGGCCATTTTTGGCATGGTGTTCCTGTAGCCGCCTTTATGATCCGCGTCTTGAAGCTATCAGGAGTCGAGCTTGCAACAGTGCCTTGGGGATGTGGATGATGTGCAAAGTCTGAAGAAGTTTATATGTTTTCTCTACTCTACATAACTTCAATGCCTGCATGCAAAAACCTCGTGCTGGAAGGACATGTTCTGGATGCTGCTGCAAAGCTAAAGGCGCCGAGTGATGTGTATCTGGTGTTGATTGCCACGTCGAGCCAACGGCTTGCAAGCGCATTCCTTGCTGCTTGTGGCAAAAGCAATCTTGTTGGAGCAGTCGAGTTGCTTTAAGGGGCAAGCGCGAGCGTGGAGTGGCAGTGTGGAACAGACAGCTACAGGTCCCTCATGTGTGCCCTTGAACGGCGGCCATGCTGCGATGGTGCGCTTTTCTTTTGGAAGGCCCGTGCCAACCACAGCAGGGCGAATATTGACGGATGTACAGCCCTTGCCCTTGCTTTCGACAGAGGCCATCTTGAGGTTCTTTGTTTGTTTCTGAAAGCTAGTGATAAAGATGGATTGAGGAGCGGTTCCTGTCACACAGCTTTCGGTTCTGCGTGCTCCAGCGGCCGTGTTGAGATTGCATTCTTACTCTTGGAGAATGGTGCGCAGGATGAATTACACAATAAGAACAGCTTGGCTCTCATTGGTGCAGCTGTTGGTGGCCACATTGAGGTTTTCCGCTTGCTGGCAGAAGCTGGTGCACATGTGGACTTGAGAAGGAATGGACTGAACAAGAAGGGTTGCACAGCTCTGCTTGCGCAGTACGAGCACCTCCGCTTGCATGCGCAAGGGGAGGTACTCGTACTGCGCACGCTGGAAGCTCGTGCTAACCAGCACTTGGAAGACGCCCATGGCAGCACGGTTCTCCTCTTTGCATGTCTCCCTGGCCGTGTTGAGACTGGGCCTGTGCTGTTGGAAGCTGGTGCCAACAAGGACTTGCAGAACTGCAGAACAACGACACCGACACGGCCCTGATCTGTGCCAGCGACAGAGGGCATGTGGACAGTGTACGTGTGTTTTTGGAGGCTAAGGCTAAGGCTAACACGGATTTGCAGAATTGTGATGCCAACACTGCGCTTATCTGCGCATGCCAAAGAGGTTATGTTGAAATCGCACTGGCGATTTTGGAAGCTGGTGCCAACAAGGACTTGCAGAACAATCACGCCAACACGGCTTTGATCTGCGCAATCGACAATGGCCATGTTCAGATCGCGATGCCCCCTTTACTGTTTACCCTAAACCTTATACCGCGATGATCGCGCGCGGTTGCTGGTGGAAGCCGGGGCGGGCAGCAGTGCCAAAATTGTGCCTTGTGCAGAAGACCCCCAAACCCAAAACCTAAATTCACACCGACTCCCACCTCACACCTCCTAAACCCTAAGCCTGAATACAGAGGTGTCTGTAGTTTGAATTAAGTCCTAGTATGATTCAAGGTCTATTCCTTCATTCAGGGATTTTGGAAGGGTTGAGCGACTTGGCCTTAAGAGGCATCCATACCGGGATCTTGTCAGGGCTTGTTCGAACCCTAAACCCTGAAATCCCAAAGCCCTAAACACCCCTCAGCCCAAG
Organism: Symbiodinium necroappetens; assembly: GCA_905231915.1. NCBI lineage: Eukaryota > Dinophyceae > Suessiales > Symbiodiniaceae > Symbiodinium > Symbiodinium necroappetens. Next base: position 3,866 of record CAJNJA010103307.1, read on the forward strand.
CAGCAAAAAACCGCAGCACCATAAAGCCCAAAGCACCAAAGCCCTGACGCCCTAAAGCCCTAAACCCTGAACCCCTAAGGCCCTAAGCCCTAGCCTAGACCCGATTTAGCCTGAACCTGCTGGTAAGCCCTAAAGCCTCAACTTCAAACCGCAAGCCCTAAATCCTCAGCGCCCACCCCTAAACCGGATCCCAGTTTAGTTTAGGGTTTAGAGTCAAGGGTTTAGTGTCTAGGGTTAAGGGTTTAGGGTCTAGGGTTTAGGGTCATGGGTTAAGGGTTTAGAGTCTAGGGTTCAGGGTTTAGGGATAAAGGTTCAGGGTCTAGGGTTAAGGGTTTAGGGTTAAGGGTTCAGGGTCTAGAGCTAAGGGTTTAGGGTTGAGGGTTCAGGGTCTAGAGCTAAGGGTTTAGGGTTAAGGGTTCAGGGTCTAGGGTTAAGGGTTTAGGGTTAAGGGTTCAGGGTCAAGGGTTAAGGGTTTAGGGTTGAGGGTTGAGGGTTAAGGGTTAAGTTGTGTTTTATGAGCACACTGCAGGCCTAGTGATTTGTTAGCCCAGCCCATCGTCAGCCCGAAGCCCTAGACCCCTTAAAAACCCGAGACCCTAAAACCCTAAACCGTAGCCCCAGACCCGAAACCAAGCTGTCTGAGGTAAAGATGCTGCTCCCCAGGAGAGCGGCCATCGACGGGAAGAACAAAAACGGCCAGACTCTGAAATGCCGGATGTATCAGGAGCCTCAAAGATAAAGATGTTGGGTGGCCTAACGATCCCCTTAAGAAACCTAAGCCCTAAAGGCACTGATTTGAGACTCCTTTACCGAAACCATAAACCCTATAAGCACTGAACCTAAAGGGTCTTGGGACTCCTTTTCACTCCCTGTATCCCACACAAAGGGGTTTAGGGTTTTAGGGTTTAAGGTTTAGAGTTTCGAGTTTCGGGGTTTAGGGTGTAGGATCTTCGTCCATAGGGTCGGGGGTGTGCGTTTTAGGATTTTTAGAGCTTTGGGTAGCTTCGTGTCTTAGGTGAAAAAACTCTGAACCCTAAACCCCCTAGGTCTAGCTGTCTAGGGATTCACTTCAGGGTTTATGTTTCGGGAACCCTAACTGGAACCCTTTACGTAAGGGACCCTGTGTTTTCGGAACCCGTGTATTCTGGAACCCTATGTCATTAGGATTTAGGGCTCAAGGCTTGCATTCGCCTTGGGGCTTAGAGTCACATCTCGGGTTTACTTTAGGGGTTCGGTTTGGGGACTACCTTAGGGTTTTGGGTTTAGGGTTTAGTGTCTAGGGTTGTGACAAGGGTTTAGGGCTTAGAGAAATCTTAGGACGTATCTGTTGTTTTTGTTGTGGTTCTATAGGGGCGCTTCAGAACAGGGCTTGGGGCAGAGGTTGGCATTTAGGGAGTAAGTCCAGGCTTGCCTTTTGGGAATAGGTATTGGGCGAAGGTCTATGTTTGGGGATCGGAGTGAGGCTTCATTTTGGGGGGAATAAGTTTTGCGGCGCAGGTCTACGTTTACGGAGTAGGCTTAGGAGTTTAGGAATAGGGTGTGGGGCTTAGGTCGACATTGATTGATGGGTGAGGTTTAGGATTCAAGCGTCACGGTCCAGGGTTGAATCTCAGGGCTTTGCTACAGCGGCTCGCTTTCGAGGTGCAGAACCGGGTAGGATTGAGGAAGCTATGGTTTAAGGTTTCAGGTTTTGGGACTTAAACCCTAAAGCCTAAACCCTAAACCCTAAAAAAAAACGCGAAACCCGAAACCCTAACCCTAGGGTTCAGGTTTCAGGACATCTGCATCAAGGAAGCTTCGAGCTCAAGAGGGTGGCTTGGCATCCGGTTTAGGGTTTAGGGTTTGGGGTTTAGGGCATCCTGCCTTCTAGCTTGAAGCCTGCCTTAGGCACCAGATGACCTTAAAAAGGAGGCTATACGCTTATGCTGTGAATTTCTATCTGGTATCTAAACCTTAAATCCTTTGGGGGGGAAAGACTTGCAATGAGTACCCTGCATATCCCTGCATCATGTATGGAACTCCTACATACACTTAACAGAACCTAGACGACGCCCTCACTCCAGCAGTGAGAAGAGCAGCTGTTTGCCACAGCCAACATATTGCAACTAGCAGAAACACACGAAAGCGTGAACACAACCCTTAAGTTGACAAAAGGGATATATACATGAATAAGCCAACGATTAGACAATGCACATATGTCAGTCAGACAGTAAGTAAGCCAGTAAGCAGGTAAGTGAGCAAATAAGTTTAGATACCCCCCCCCCCCCACACACACACACATATCATATAGACATCACACACGTAGTTTTGACTCGCGCACCGCGCCCACAAGCTGTGCCAGCCGCACGCGCATTGCACGCGATGTCTGACTGGCAGCATCTCTCCATTCGCATCTGTCTGGTCACCTATGTGGTGCACATGGGAAGCCTGGTTTGCTGGTTCCTTGCCGCAGTTCGAGGCGGGGGTAGTTAGTGCGGGGATATGAGAAGAGCAAGGAGGAGGAAAAATGTAATGAGACTAGTAGACATGATGATGGCCATACTGACAATACTGCCACTGCTGCTAGTGCTATGACGTAGACAAGGAGCAGGAGCAAGTGACATCATGGCCGACGACGACGACATCCGCCTCTGCTGCAAGTGTTGCTGCTGCTGCTGCGGCTTTCTGATGACTTCTGATTGAGGAATTTAGGCTGCAGGCATCGAGCGAAGAGCAGAATTGAGTTACATCAGTTACTGAATCCAGGCTGCATGTAGACTATGTTACATGCATGCAAACATACATGCATGCATCTGCACGTTTGATGCGTGCTTGTACGCATGCGTCAATATGCATCCGTGCATACAACATGGATATGTAAGCACCTTTTTTGTAAACCAAGAAGTGCATGCGGGTATGCGTGTATGCAGATCTGGACATGCACTAGCCCCAAACACCTAGAAACAGAACACGTAAATTGCAGCTGGTACCTGGCATACAGGCACACGCGCGCATGTGTACATGGATGCAGAAGTATCTGCGTGAATACACATATACAGTACATACACCTGCAGACATTTATGCAAACATACAAACATACAGGTTGCATACGTCCATACATTATATGCAACAATGCATGTCTACGTACATGCATGCACACATGCATACATGCATGCATATATATATATGTAAGTCTATATTTACATACATATATATATATATATATAGAGAGTTATACACATACATACACACACACACAAATGCATACATTTGCATTTACATACATATATGCATGCATGTGTGCATATGACGAACGGTTGTTAATGTGCATGCACATTATGCACATGCATGCATGCATGCATGCATGCATGCATGCATGCATGCATGCATGCATGCATGCAGCACCTGTACAAATGTTGACAGACCTTGAACTCAAGCTGATGTTGTCAAGAGTCAAGAAGGAATGCAAAAGAGAACAACAGCATACTAAGAAGACAGGACTCGTTTGGATTCCTATAGGGGGTTCTTAGGATTCTACTATTCGGTGTTCATTAGAGTCCCGTATTTTTCTGAACCTTCCTTGGGTGCCCGGAATTTATCTCCTCCTCCTCCTCGCGCCCTGTGCTGTCAGGGCTTAGATGCGCTAGTCTTCAACTCACGGGTGCTTTGCTTTTGTCTCCAAACTTTTAAGTGTGGAAGTAGGTAACTTTTAGAGGGTCGTTTGATGGCGGGGCCTCCTGGGTGACAGGCTGGTGTCGAAGCTCCAAAGCCGGCACGGCACCGTCAGAATATGAGTATTGGGTGGTCCGCCTGTTTTTGATCATGGCCGTTGCCGATTTCGCGCGTGGGGTGGATGGTCTCTCAGACACGTTCGAGGACGGCTCCTTTGTCAGCGTGTCTTGGCCGCTGTGAGAGAATGGGTTGGCCACCACTGAATGCTATACCTACAGCCCAAACCCTGAACCCTAAATTGTAGACCCTAAACCCTAGAAGCCTAAACCCTAAAACCCTAAACCCTAAAACCCTAAAGCCCTAAACCCTGAACCCTAAACTGTAGACTCTAAACACCCTAAACCTCAAGCTCAACCCGGAAGCTGCGGACAGCCACAAGCATAGCCCCTCACTCACAAAAAAGAGACACAATAGCACCTCGCAGTCCAAGCCCTATAGAATAGAGGGCCCTCAAAAAGTAGAAGAGGATTCTAGCATAAGGTCCCCTTTACGGCTTACTAAGTGTGACTATATGGTTCCAGTATACGGGCCTTAATGATTAGAAGGGGGTTATATGACAGTGTAGGTATATCAGGAGCCTCAAAGGAATGGCATTGGTACTTGTTTAGGCCCCTATATTGATTTAGGAACTTGATTAAGATACCCTGGTCTTACAACCCCCAAAATAGTAAGATGCATACACCGAGCCCAACAAAGACAAACGGTTTCTTAATCAGGCCCCTATATTACCTTAGTCGTAGCGTAGGTAACCTGTAACCTTTCTTATTTCCTGGGTACTATAAACCCAATATAATCCCCAAAATAGGGGATCCTAATATAGTACCCTAAATAGTAGGATCCTTATTGTAAGGACCCCCAAAGGAGAACCTTTAGTTCCCCCCAGGTACTGGATAAGTTACCCAAACCTCAGTCAATGAGCAAGCTTGTCTCCAAGAATTAGAAACATGCATGCGGCACTTTGGCAAGTGCACGACGTCGGCAATGGCGGTGTGGAGGCGGAAACAGTAGTCGAACTTAGAATGCGCATGGCGCTGCTGCTGGAGGACGATTTCGGCAGCCGGAAATGCACAGGACTGTGGTAGGAAGACCCTGCGCACCTCACAGTACACATAGCATCTGAGGCAGAAGCACGAGTGCCAAAGTGTTCAGATTTTGCAATTGAAGTCTTAGTTCCGGGGCGGACTGTGAAAAGAACGAGTGCACACCTCGCCACAGCGCGAGCACCACAAGCGCTGTGCCGACAGTTTTTTGATCTGAAATATCTATAAGTCTATAACCCATACACCGCCACATAAATCCTGATGAAAGCTTTCCCAAACTTCAAAACCTTCTGGGCCCTACCCTAAACCCTTAACCCTAAACCCTAAGCCCTAAACCTCTAGACCCTAAACCCCTCAACAGACCGAGGTGAGGTTTGGGGAAGCCTTAATTGGCATTATGGATCCCTTGCAGGAACGCTTGTAGGAAGCCTCACGGGAACCCTTGAACCCTAGCTGGACCCTGAAGAACCTACCTTTTTAGGCTTCCTTATTATGATTTCATTATATAGGTCCTTACAAAGGTAGGTTCTTTAGGGTCTAGGTAACCCCTCAAGAAAGCCCTCAGGGTCCTTGTGAGGTTTGAGGTTTGGGCAAGCTTCGAGACCCTAAGCCCTAAGCACCCGAACCCCATAAGCCCCAAAGCCTACAGGAACCGTCCTTGTGAGGTTGGGGGGAGCTTTAAATAGGCCTTATTAGATATTAAACCCTAAACCTTCCCAAAAGCCCGACGTGAGCCCTGAACCCTACACCCAAAACCCTACACCCTAAACCCTAAACCCTAAATAAACCCTACACCCTAAACCCTAAACCCTAAAAAAACCCTACACCCTAAACCCTACACCCTAAACCCTGAACCCTGAGCCCTGCACCCTACACCCTAAACCGTAAACCCTGAAAAACCCTCGAGGTTTGGGGAAGCGTTAACATCTCGGGTCGATTCTTCGCCTGGTGGCTTCGTGACCTCCTTGGCTTCCAGAGCTTTGGGCTTAGGATCTCTTTTAGGGGTTCCAGGGTTTGGGGTTTTTGGGGGTTTAGGGTTCAGGGATTTAGGGGTTTATTTGGGCTTTCGGATAAACGTGTATTGTGTTTAGGGGGTTTTGGGGTTTAGGATAAAAGCGTAGGGTTTAAGGGTTTTGGGATGTTCGGGTTCCTTCAGGGATCTAGAAGGCTTTGGGGTTCGTTAAGGGTTTCAGGCGTTTCGGGTTTAGGGTTTAGGGAAACTGTGGCCATGAAGCCCTGAACATGAAAAGCTTGAAAGCTCCTAGTCTGGGTCCGCAGCTAGGGTTTAGGGTTTTAGGGTTTTAGGGTGTTAGGGTTTAAGGTTTTAGGGTTTAGGGCTGTAGGGTTTTAGGGTTTAGGGCTTCAGGGTTCAGGGCTTTAGGGTTTAAGGGTTTAGGGTTTAGGGTTCAAAGCCGTATAGGTTATCTGTTCGTTAGATGTAGTGGCGAGTAGGGTACTAGCTTTGTGCTTCTGGAAGAGTCAACGTAGCAAATCCCTCCTGCAACTCCCAGCCTAAACCCTAAACCCTAAAGCCCTAAAGCCCTAAAACCCTAAAACCCTAAACCCTAAACCCTAAAATCCTAACGCCCTAAACCCTAAAACCCTAAACCCACACCCGAAACCCCAAAGCCTTAAAGCCCTGACCCCCTAAAACCCTAAAGCCCTAAAGCCCTAAACCCTAAAACCCTAAAGCCCTTAACCCAACACCCTAAAACCCCAAACCCTAAACCCTAAAGCCCTAAAGCCCCAAAGCCCTAAAGCCCCAAAGCACTAAAACCCTAAAGCCCTAAAGCCCTAAACCCCACAACCCTAGACCCCTAAAGCCCTAAGCCCTAAAGTCCTAAAGCCCTAAACCCCACAACCCTAAACCCCTAAAGCCCTAAACCCCTAAAGCCCTAAACCCTAAAGCTTTGAAGTCCTGGCACTCCAAGTCTGAACAATCAAGGATTTTGCTGCTGTTCCACAGCTTCACGGTCAGGCGATTCGGTCCATTTAAACTACTATGGGTTTCTGCTTGTAGTAGCAATCTAAACTACTATGGTTTCTGCTTGTAGTAGCAATCTAGTATACTTGCGGAGCTTGCTCCCTTAGTTCATGGTTGGCCGTGTTTTGAGTAGTCGTGGCTTCATATAGGCGCTCATAGCCAAAGGAGGACATTTCTATTTCCGGTTATGTTTTTGAAGCTTTGTTCATTCCACACGACTAACCCAACCTCCAGCCTGAAGCCCAAATCACTCTCTGGTTCTTAGTAGGGAATGGGGGAATGGGTTATTGGGACTACTATAGGGGACCTTAAGGGACTATTATAGGGATCCATTCCCCCATTCCCTACTAAGAACCAGAGAGATCAGTGTGCAACCAGGTGGTCACACACAGCTCTGGAGCTTCCAATGCCGCGGCTCCTTATGACAATGGTTCGATTCGGCTGTGCCACCGCCACCATCGGTTTTGGAACTGGTCTCTGCGGTGCGCTTGTCACCAACAAGCAGATATGGCAGGTTGTCTGCATGGTCTCCGTCCTGCCCTACAATGCTGTGAGCTGCTTCATGTGTGGGCGGCATCTGTGGCGAATCTTGCCACAGCTTGCGAATGGGAGTGATCCCGAATCCGGGGATTTGCTAGCAAGGTCCCGGACAACTGCTACACGTATGCTTGTTGCCCATGCCATCATGCTATCGGCTTTCCCAGCTCTCATCCACCAGAAAGTCATGATCGGCCAGAACCCGCTTATCGCACACCTGCCGGCTGCTTGGTTTCCATCCGCTGTGTACCTCTAGGTTGCTCTTATCCAGCGTTTTCTATGGGCTCCCGAATATAATATAGAAGCCAAAACAAGTAATATTACTCCTGAGTGTTTGTTATTACAGTACTACTATAAAGGAGCCCAAAAGCCCATGAAGGTCCCTACATGAGAGCGTGGCTGAAGAGTACATCCCCATCTTGAAAGGAATGGAGAAAGGCCATTTCTCTTCATCGAAGTAGCAAGGTACCTTGAACTATAGCGGGTTCCTCACTAGCGATGGGTGTACATTCCTTACCTAACGGCTTGGGCTTTGTTGTCAAGAGTCAAGAGAGACCTAGCCCTAAGCCCTAATACCCTAGACCTTCAAATCACAAAACCTGCAGCTTTATATAGGTTTCGGGGCATGGAGGGTTCCGTGAATTTGTCCCCGGTTGAGCAGCCCTTATTCATGAACCTTTTTGGAACTTCACTGTTCTGTGCCACATGTAAAGAATACGATTAGAGTTTCCGGCACTGTGCCCACCGTTTTGGCACGGGCATTGGTAACACCCCAAAGCCTAAACCCTAAATCCATAACTTAAGCCCTGGCCCCTAAACCAAGGTTGGCACATGGATTGGTAGCACCCTGCTCCCCGTCATTACGGACGTGCCTGTGCTTCCAGGTTCCTGACTAGTACCCTTTTGCTCCTCTTTTGGGTTTCCTTATTAAAACCAAATAGAGGAACAAGGGTACCCTGATTGTTACGGGAAGCCTCAAACCCTAAACTAAACCCCAAACCGTTTTTTTGTTATTTATTAAGGGGCTACTGGGGAACACCAAGGCTTTATCCGGGCAAGCATCCTAGTCCGGCTCTTGAGATCGTGGAGATCACCATGGGCTGGTTTTGCTTCTCTGGCATCGGCTAGAAATAAGCATACGGGCTTAGGGTTTAGGGTTTAGGGTTTAGGGCCTTAATAAGTAGAATAGGTTTTGGGGTTAGATTACACTGTGACTATGATAAGGAGCCCCCAGAATAGCATTGGTAATTATTTAGGCCCCTTAAATCACGACCTCAAGCATAAGCCTAAACCCCTAAACCCTCTTACCAAGTCAGCCGTTCCGTAAGTTGCCTAGGCTTATCTCTCTGGTGGCCTGTGGTCGGGTGCGGCAGTGGGGCGGACGACGGCAAATTCGTCGTCGTGGAGACGATCGGCAGCCGCATGCGCAACCCGCCTTAATGGCCGCTCCCTTATGGGGGATAGGGTGGGGGAATAGGGTTCACACCGTTTACACCCTGAACCCTAAACCCACAACTCAAACGCTACACCCTAAACCCCAAGACCCACAACCAAAACTCAAAGGCCAGACGCCAAGTCACCCACGCCCACGCCCGGACAAGGTGCAGCCCACCGTGGCAAGAGCGACTGAGCGAGCAGATCGCCAAGTGAGACGGTTGATGATTAGGGTTTAGGGTTTAGGGTTTACAGTTTAGGGTCCCGACAATGAGGAATATACCATAATTTCCAGAGTTTAGGGTCAATAAGGTCATGCTAAGGATGTATATCATCAACAGGAGGACTGGATGGAGACTAACGGCTGCGGGTGCGACTCACTAGGGCTTCAAAGGGTTCCCTTAAAAGGCTCAAAAAACGGATCTATAAGGGATCCATAGGGGTTTTAGGGCTTCGGGGTTTGGGGTTTAGGTTTTAAAGTTGAGGGTTTGAGGTATGGGGAATATAGGGGCTGAGAAATAATTAACAGCATTCCTGAGGGCTCAGAATGGGACCAACGGAAAATATACCCCCTTACATGACACTCTCACATAATAAGCTACTTCTCGTGCGTCCTCTCGCGTCCCGCGTCATCCCGCCCTCGTCCATCATGCATTTTCGACAGGCCCCCTCATGTGGCGATTCCAGTTCTTCATTAATGTATCTTAAACAGACCCCTCCTCTGGCGATTTCGGGTCATCACGCATCTTCGACACGCCCCTCATGTGGCGATTCCGGGTCCTCATAGGTCTTAAACATCACCCCCCTTCCTCTGGCGATGTCGGTTCATCATATATCTGAAACACACCCCCTCATTTGGCGATCCCGGTTCATCACAAGTTTTAAACAGGCCCCCTCATTCGGTGATTCCGGTTCATCATTTCTCTTAAGCACGCCCTTGCGGTTAATCATATATCGTAAACACGCCCCCTCATGTGGCGATTCCTCTTCATCATAAATCTTAAACATGCCCCTCATTTGGCGACTCCGTTTCATCATATATTAAACATGCCCGCCTCATTTAGCGATTTCGGTTCATCATATTTTTTGATGTATACATATCATATCATATCATATATCTTAAACGTGCCCCTTTGGTGATTCCGATGCATCAGATATCTTAGACAGACCCGTCCTTTCTTGATTCGGGTTCTGATAGGTGGACAGATAGACAGTATAGATAGCACCAAGCTCCGGTGTCCCACGCCCCTCGTCCCACGTCCCTCCTCCCGCATCCCGCGTCCCGCATTCGGTCCCGCGTCCTGCGTCCAGTGTCCCACGTCCTGCGTCCCGCGTGCCGCGTCCTGCGTCCCGCGTCCCACGTCCTGCATCCCGCCGCCTCCGCGACAAAAAAAACCTATACCCGATTCTCATTTTGTTGCTAGTTATGGCAATGTTATTATCATGCTCATGACATTGGTTCTGACTATACACTGTTGTCGTCAGTAGATTGTTATGAACTTGCAATGATGTTTATGACGAGTTAGATGCCGCAACCGGTCGAGTCATCCACTTGGCGTGCTAATGCAACGCCTTTGTGGCATTGGACCTTCTGTGGGGTCCCCGACAGGCTTTGACTGTCGCCAGGCAGCTACAAAAACCTGCCATCAACTGCTCGGCTATGTACTTCATCATGTACCTGCAGTTTGTGGTGGGCCGAAGGACTTTGCTAGCACTATCATGTTAGCTCATCATGTTCGCACTGAGCAGGCTGACGTGCACAATCATCTTCCAAAACTGCTGCTGAGCAATCATGCTTTCCACGACGGGATGGCTTGGCAATGGCCCAGCTTGGGCTGTCTCAATAAGGCAGCTTCGTGGGCAGCTCTGTACATTGGGGTTCCCTTTTGGGTCCCCAAAATAGTACGGTACCCTTAACAAAAGAACCCTAAAAGGGAGGGGCCCCAAATTTAGAGAGCTGCCCATGCGCAGCTCCACTGCCAGAACCTGCTATGCTGAGCAGCACTCAATCCATCTTCACAACACCGGGCCTCGCAGGGTGCCGAAGAAGTCCACACCCTAAACCCTAAACCCTAAACCCTATACCCTAAACCCTAAAACCCTAAAACCGAAAACCCTAAACTGTGATACAGGAGTGACTATAGTAGTGGCACTTTATGGTGGTGATAGCAGCAATAGTAAGCAATAGTAGCAAACAGCACTATTTCTGATTCTTATTTTGCAGTGCCAGTGTCTCACCTAAATTACCAGTCAGATCATGAAGCCCAAATCCGAAATCCCGACCCTTCGGCACCGAATGAGAGGGTAAACGCTTCTCAAGCCCGCAAACCCAGACCCTAAATCCATCGAAACCCTGAGCCTTCCTAAGCCCTAAACCCTGAAGCCCAAACCCTAAACTTTGTAAACCCCTAAAGCTTTGGATCGGCGCGGCAACCGCCGGAAGGATTCCGAGTCTCTTTTTCCTACCCGCAGCAGTCGGTGCAGCTCTTCACCTGCCCACCTGTTCTGCTTCTGATGGAGGCAGGGCTTAGGATCATTTAGTTTGTAGACTTCAATGAGTCCCAGGGGTCCCCACTAACAAATGGACTCCAGTACTTCAGGGCAGTACTTAAGTTTGTAGGCTTCCTAGGCTAGAAGGATCGAGGTTAAGGGTGTAGAGTTGAGAGGTTTTTGGGGTTTAGGGTTGAGGGTCTAGCGTCTAGAGTTTGAGTTGCCGTAAAACCCGGAGCCCACAACCCTAAACTAAACTCGAGATCCGACGTCTTACTTCGCGCGAAACCCTGCGCAGCCCATGTCACCAGAGTATGCCCCGGGCGGGCGACTGGCGCTGGATGTCTGCTCACAAAGTCCTTGAAGAGTTACGGCGCTTAGGGTCTGTAGGGCTCTAGGGTTTGGGTGATAGGGTTTAGGGCTTAGCGCTTGAGGGTTCAGAGGTTTTGACACCTGCGAGGTTTACACGAACTTAAACTCAAAAAACCAGACTGCGAGTAATCGCCCTAAGCCCTAAGTCTTAAATGGGTAGTTCTCTAAATTAGGGGTCCCTTTTGGGGGTCCATTTTATAAGGGGTGCCCTACTATATGTTGGGGATCCAAAATAAAAAACTACCCAAATCCTTATAGCCCTATAAACCCTAAACCCCAAATCCTTAGCCCTATAAATCCTAAGCCCTAGGGTCGCAGACCTAGGCTTCGTTTCGTGCCGGTCCCGTGAAGCCTTCGGCCAGCCAACGTCCAGAGCCCGCTTCCGCCTTTAGTCTTCTTAGGGAAATTTGGTGTAGGGTTTATAGGCTTCTTAGGGAATTTTTGGTTTGGGGCTTATAGGGTTTATAGGGCTTTATTGTCACAAGACTCCAAGAACTTATTCGACGCATAGTTTTTCGCATTATGGCTCGGAGGGCTCTTATTATGTAGACCTAAACCCCCCCTGTATAGACTCTGAAGAGCCCTTGTGGCTGTAGAACTCTTATAAACCCTAAACCCTAAAGC